>JARVGS010000789.1:19127880-19141368 GCA_031762315.1 Hypsolebias antenori | reverse complement strand
TTTTATTGGTATTGATTTTATCTGTTTAACTTGTCGTTTTATTGTATTTTAAATTGAGTTTTTAGTTCACTGTGTGGCTAGTTTTGTAGCTCTGTTTTTATGCTTTCTTTTATCCTGTATGTAATGTTCAGCACTTGTTTCAGCTGTGGCTGTGTTAAAGAGCTTTATAAATAAAACTGATGATGATGATGATGATGATGATGATGATGATGATGATGATGATGATGATGATGATGAAACGCATAGTATTTTTTTAATTGGTGAATTTTTCACAGAGCTTAACATGTAAATTATTCAGCCGGTCCTTAATTATAACTCTCCATGGTAAGATTTAGTCAAGTCTTTCTTAAAACGATTCCTCTTCCTTTATGAAAATTGTAAATTTTTATTATTAAATTCAAAGTATAATCCATCCCTTTAGTCTCACTTTAGCCTCCTACAGAAGTTGATTATACACTCCTTCACCCCTCAGAATATATATTTTTTCCTCATTGAGGAAAAATATCCCAATCTTATTTATTTTTTAATATCTGACCTGTAGTTCTCCATGTGGTACGGTGGCTGCTGCGGTTGCTGCCTCCTTCTCTTCTTGCGGCCTGGGTACGTCCCTGGTCCCTCGTCGGCACTGCTGATTGGCTCAAACTCTTCAGTGGCAGAGAAGTAGGCCTCGCTGTCAGCCATGGACATGCTGGAGTCGGCAGAACGGTACTGATGGAAAGTGTTCGAGTCCGCCGACGGCGTGAAGGGAAACGAGCCGTAGCTTCTACGCTGACGAGGTGAATCCAGGACGTTCTCGTCACTGCGGGAAACCTCGCCGCTGAACTGCACGCTGCCTGCGAGCACTGGAGGTGGCTTGTCAGTGAAGACAGCAGCTGACAGGCTTTTGGTGCTGCCCAGCCGGCTGGAGTGCACAGATGACTGACGCTTGAGGGGAGAGCAGAGGGGTGAGCGTACCGAGGTGCGATCCTGGGAACTGTTGGGTGAGACGGGTGAGACCTCTGGAACTTCTCCCAGTGTGCTGCAAAATAATCGAGAACAAATGTAACCGCTGGACTTACATTAGAATCAATGTCTGCCGCTGTTTTCAGGTCATGTGGTGCAACTTGTAACTCACTCATTGTGGGTTCTGCCATTCAGAAGGACCATACGCTCGTCATGGCTTGGTGAGGGCGAGTCTCTTTCTCCAGCCAGCAGAGGTAAGGCAGCACTAGATGTGCTGTTTTCTTCAGAGGAGGAAGCAGAGCTGTGGGAGCGCTGGGGCACCTGGAGACTCAGGTGTTGCTGACCACGCCTCTCAGGCAGCTCAGGTGGCAAGCAAGGAGAATGTGTGGCCGTTTTGAGCCCGACAACCCTCCCTGGGTAAACATGGATATGAAAATGGGCTTAATTTGAACATAGTTTAACTAGACAAACCTTGAAAACAAAGGAACAATGAAAAAAGTTTGTAATAACCTCTAAATAAGAAAGAACAAGTAATTATTCCAAACAGGAAAGGCTCTTGGTGTTTTACTCATGAATTACAAAATTGTGGACTGCAGCTAAATCTTTATTAAGCTTAAGATCCGCAGTAAACCCCTCAAGCAACTCCAGAGGAAAGTCACTTCTGCAGATAATGTTAGGAGGTGCAGAGCACATCTTTACTAATGCGTACCATCCACTTTAGGAGTTTCTTTAATAATAATCCACTCCCCCGGCTGCAGCAGAGACTGGCCATAGCACATGTCCAACTCTGCGCTGGAAGAAGAGAACGCAGATGAGGATGAAGGCGTCAGCTCCTCCAGCTTGAAGTAGTCCAGACCCATGTTGGTGCCACCAAAGAACCTGCAGCCTCCCAGGCAGCCACAGCGATTCCTGCTTCGCTTGTTGCGAATGTTTGCCTCATCTGGCCACAGGAACCAGAGTCTGTGGAGAAGAGAGGACACTTGTGGAGTGAATGGAAATAGCTTGACGCATCATCTATTAAGCAACTTTCATCCCATTTGTGTCTGCATTTCTCTCATTTACATGCATCTACAGCGATGAAAAGCATAACAATCTAAAAAAACAACAACATTATTTCATGTGACAAAAATAGTAGTTCTAACATGAAGATAATTTTACTGTCATATAAAGTCGTTAACTGTAAATACCAGCTCATTTAGTTTTAAATATCTGTGGTATGATATGAGCTGAACATACTGCGGTGTGTGACTCAGCACAGAGGTGTGATAAAAGGACTGTCAGTTCTACCCTGAAATAACTTTCTGTATTTACACTTGAATGAAATGTGCTTTTATAATCACAGAGTGTTTGCCTCAGGTGGAGGAGTTCGAGTATCTGGGCGTCTTGTTCATAAGTGATGGTAGGATGTGAATTGGGGCCTCATAATCAGTAATGTGGGCATTGTTTCGGTCTGTCATGATGAAGAGAGAGCTGTCAAAAGGCAAAGCTCTTGACTCTCACTGGTCTGTCAGTGTCTACGTTGCAACCCTCACCTATGAGGTTTGGATCACAACCAAAAGAATGAGATCCCGGATACAAGCGGCCAAAATGGGCTTCCTTTGCAGGGTGGCTGGGCTCAACCTTAGAGACAGGGTGAGGAGCTCCATCATCCAGGGAAGATTGGAGTACAGACGCTGCCCCACCGCATCTAAAGAAGTCAGTTGAGTTGGTCCGGACATCTGATTAGGATGCCTCCTGAACGCCTCACTTTAGATATTTTCCAGGCAGGTCCCACCGGTAGGAGGCCCCGGAGAAGACCCAGAAGTCACTGGAGGGACTGTACATCTTCTCTGGTCTGGAACACCTCAGGATCCCCTAGAACGAGCTGAAAAGTGTAGCTGGAAAGAAGGATGTCTGGGGGGTTCTCTCCTGGAGCTGTTGCCTCTGCGACCCGATTACAGATAAGTGGTAGAAGGTGGCTGAATGGATACCGTAACTTCTGGTCTATAAGCTGCTACTTTTTCACACGCTTTGAACATCATGGCTTATATAATGCTGCGGCTAATTTTTGGATTTTTTTTTAAGGGCTAACAAGCTTCATACCGCCAAACATTTAGCCTCATCACACCTGTGCGCTCGCATAGCTGCCCAAAACATGTCCCTCTTCTCTCTAAAATATTTTTTTTAAGAGATAATAATCTGACTAATGAAATTACTGAACAAGTCACAGTCAAACCAATGAAACAGGGAGAAGAGAATAGTGTGTGTGTGGGGGGGGGTGACTCCCCTGCATGCGCACAGCAAGTTTTGCTCAAGTCTGACAGTGGATCCTGACAGTGGAGCAGGAGGACAGCACAAGTTTGCAAAGGAGGAAGATGAAGATAGCGATCAATGACTTCCTGGTAGGCTACTGTATTTTATTTAATTTAACTAGCCCTGCTACAGGCACTGTTCAGAAAAACACATTTACTGTACAAAGGTGTGTATGTTACAGGTATGTATTTAGTTAAAAGTATAAAAAATATTTCTGTGTAAATGTCTCAAGTTACAATGTGGACACCTGCAGCTTATAAATAAGCATGGCCTAGATATGTACAAAACTGTATTATATATATATTTTTAGTGGGCATGGCTTATATTCGGGTGTGCTCAATGGTCTGGAAACTACGGTAATCACACAGTCCTTGATTAAACTCAATCAAGCCACAAAAAGCAGTCCAAATTAAAGATGTGTTTAACAATTATAGTGAAAGGAAATAAATAAGCAAATTACATCTATTAAAAAAAAAGATTTCCTAAGACCCAAAGAGCAAAAAGTAAAATAATAGATTAGTGTCCCACCTCTTGGTTTGAGTATCATGTAGTTCCAAAAACTGCCTCTGGACTTCACATTTGGCTGGGTGGTCAGCAGCCAGGGCGATATCTGCTGTTATGAGGTTCAGCTTGACTGAACCCGCCTCCAGCCAGACAGAACGTCGCAGCAAGGGTGGCTGACCCAGACCTAATGGCTGACCTGGACCTTGACCCTGTCCAGCCAGCTGCAATCTGGTCGTCTCATTGTATTGCTGCTGTTCAATATACTGTCGGATGTTCATGTCTTGCACCACAGCGCTGATGCCCTCTCCCACTGCCTGGTTGTGCAGGTTGCAGTTGGCCACGCGGATAAAACCCGTCTAAGGGGAGAACAAAGTAAAATAAATCAAAAATCTGCACAAAAAGTGTGAATTTGTTGATACTAAGCCAAAAAATAAATTTACAAGAAAGACATGACAGTTTTGTCTGTGCTTGGAGCTAATTACCTTGACATTGGCAGCACAACCATGCTCCACGATGAAGAGGTCGACTCCATCCATGGCCAGCCTCGTCATGGTGTACTTCAGCTCTTCTGATGTGCGACAATGCCCGGGCATAAAGCTCAGCTGAAAGACAAATATTGTTTAAAAACTTTTCAGTGCTTTCAGAAAGCAAACTCCAGTTCTGTCTTTACATTTTGCTCCACTGCCTGTAGCCTCAGCTGCTCAGTTGTCAGAAAATAATGAGGGCTCTCAGGCAGAGGTTTTAAAAATATCCTTATTAGTATTCCCATTTAAGCAAGATGTCCTGTTTCTCTGACTTCTACTGAAGGTATCACTGTGGTGTGTATGGTTTTATGTATGTCAGCTGTGAGCTTTGTGTTAAAGAGTTGTTTTCTGCTTCTCAGACTGTGGAAAAAAAGGTCCTTTCTGAGTCATGCTTCATTAGAAAACAGTTTTCATTGGGCTTTGTTTAGTACTGTTTAATCTCAGCTGAGCATTTCATTTCACACAAAACAGGTCTGACCAACACTCAAATCTCACAAGAACAGCCTTCAGCTGTAATGATTTCATTTAGGAGTTTACAGTGAAATACAGAAACAGAGCTGCTACTTAAACCCAAGTCTGACAGCGACATCAGAAAGGGGTGAAAGTGTGCCCAGCTCACACGTCATGTAGCGTTTCATGGTTTGGTGTCTGTTTGTACCTTGGCATCACAGATGCGACGATCAACACCGTGTTGGCAGATAACAGAGGGCTTAGGTTGTTCCAGCTGGAACTCTCGAGACAAAACGTGGAAAATGAAAGTCTCGCCCCACTCGATCATGCTCGCCACCTAACAGTCACAAAGACACTTTTAATAGTGAGAATAAAAAGTAACAAACAAATTGGAAAACACAAAATTACAACACCCAGCTTTGACAGCCTGAAGGAAGAACAGTTATAAATTAAATATATATTTTGAATCCACCGATTATCTGAAGATGTATGAAGTAATCTCTATATTTCAAACTAAACAGATCCACATATCCACACATTACCTGGCTAACAGAACCCACCTGAGGAACAGTGACCCTGCCAGTGAGCGCTCCAGCCTGCATGTCGATGAGCCAGGCGTACTCCAGTGTATCACTTCCCAGAGGAAGGCCCTGAGCTGAGAACATAGCATGAGCTCTCATCTGAAGCCCAGACAGACTCAAGTGCCCATCTCTCAACACTCCATCCGATGTAGGTCGCTGAATGCAAACGAAAGAAAAACACGTTATCATTTGAAGAACACACACAAAATTAAAATCAATCAATAAATCATTATATCTATCTATGAAGAAAATAATTTCCTCAAAAGAAAGCTGTGACAATTTATAAAATCCCACCACGTGCAGCAGAAATGCTGTTGCCCATTTGAAGGAAATGGGTGAGACCTTTTTTTTTTTAAGGAATTAGGAGATTATCCTTGCTGCTGATCCTCGACTTATCTGTGCTGCTGATTATAATCCATGCTGCTGATCTCTTGCCTTTAAACTGCTGTATTCAATCAGACCCATCTGCTCCCTACAGACTCATGTTCGGGCTGCTGCTTAACATACAGTAGTCCCTTGTTTATCGAGGGGGCTCTGTACCCTGAAGCCCCGCGATAAGTGAAAACCAGCCAAGTAGGAATAGTAATACAAGTAGTAAGTAGTAGTTCATTTTAGTATTTATACAGTATATAAAGGTGTTTAAAACCCTTCCCACACTTTTGCAATATTATAAACAATGTTTCTAAACTTTAAACGCTCTAAAAGAACACACAATGTCATGATTTCAGCTCTCTGCCTCCAGCTGCACTGTCGGCCACGCCCACTTCTCTGCGCTGCACAGGGATCAGCTGATCAGCTGCAGGAGGAAGCTTATCCCCAGCTGTGGGCTACACACAGGTGTTAAATCATTTAAATTTATTTATTTTAAATTAACAACCCATGCCAATTTTTGCAGCTCACCCATCAATCAGCCACTGTGTCATGTCCAATCTTACCTTGAAAAACCGCGATAGAGTGAGTCTGCGAAAAATAAACTGCGAAGTTGCGAGGGACTATTCGACCGTATTATTTTACATTATTAGTGTTTAGCATATATTTACTGTTTCTTTTTTAATACTTTATATTTTTGCTATTTTTGGGTGTAACTGGTACCTTGAGTATACAATTTCGTTCCACCTCATGTACCACATGTGATGCGAATGACAATAAAGAACCTTGAACCTTGAGAACTTAATCCCCCTGTACAAAATGGAAAGAAAATGCTAAAAATGAGAAATATTGTGGGTATATGCAACTGATGGTTCAAAAATATGGCTGTTTAGAGTTTCCTTTAGTGTGTTTTCTTCCCAATGAATCACCATTTCAATCAACAAAATAAAATGTTTGGCTTTTCTTGAATAAACTAACATTTGACGTCACAGACTCTGGTTCATTTACTGTGTCACTGTTTTGCTGAAGATTTCAGAAACCATTTTTTTCCTCATGACTGCAGCAATTGTTCTTATTGTTTAAACACGTTTTGAAATAATGTTTGAAGTGTTCGGAGCCAAACAGCAGTGAAGTTGTGGATCTTACCTGATAGTTGTCGCTGACAAAGATGTGAATGGGCGACAGAATCATCTGCAGCATTGTCTCCTTGTAGCCTTTCTTCATCTCAAAGCACAGTCGCTCCAAGAAGCCTGATGGGCCTTCAGGACCTTCACTGCTGCAGTGCTATAAAACCCCAAAATGTCAAAAATGATCTGTGCGATAAGTTATTGTCAAAAATATTTCAACCTTCAATTATGGAACACTAAACAATCTTGTTAGATCTAATCTTATTTTATTAAGTCTTTTTTAAACAAATTGTAAAAACAATTTTAAGGGAGTAGTAAAATTTACCACTGGCAGTCGGCCATGGACTTTGTAAAGGTTGATGAGCACGGTGATGTCCCAGGGTCGAAGGTCAAGCGGATGGATGTTTGGGGCTTCCTTCTGATCACTGTCCTCCATTCCCAGAGGAGACCAGCCAAGGCCAGAGGAGGTAGACGCAGACAGCACAGGGCTGGACACGGCCTCCTCAAAGTCTGTATACATATCGTCCTCGCCAAAATAGTTTTCCTGTGGGGTTGAAGTATGAGTTTAGAAATATTTTTAGATGTGTAGAATAATTTAAAGTTTATTACTGAAGGACCTTGATGGAGATCAAGGCTCGCAGCAAGGGCCCATAGAGAAGAATTTGAGAATCCGGTGACATTTCCATCTCCACATGAAGTCTGTCAGGGGGCAGCTCGGACGGGTCAGTGGGAACCTGACTGTGGGAAGCTGAAGCAGAAGTGGAGGTGTAGTGTGGGACACTGTGGGGTACAGAGGGGTGCTCTGGGGGCCTCAAAGCTGACAGCATGGACTCCTCCATCTCAGACACTGGATCATGATTCACAGAGAATACACATCATCTCACAAAAACATGACAAAAATGACAGCAACAAGCCTAAAGCCTGACTTTCACACAGTCTTAAAACAGAGCTAAAGCTGTGAGCTCACATGACTGTTTGAGTTGCTCATCTGCCTTCTGGGGATAAATGGGATGCCAGGTGTAGTCTATGATGAGCAAGAAGTTTGGCACGCTCCAGCAATCCACCCAGCCAGCTCTGATGTAAAGATGACAAAGACGTACGCTCAGCACACAGTTCTAATGCTGCATCATCATTTCAAGTGGCTTTTTCAGTTCATCGCTTGCTTCATGATCCGTTCAAATGAAATGCAGTAAAGGGAAGCTGGGAGCAAAAAACGGGTCATGCTCAATTTCTCTGCAGCACCAAGTGTGCTGGTCCGGAAAGTATTTGATCATAACCTCACAGGAGGTGCAGGGGTCTCTCACAGCGGTGCAGAGTGGAGCTTAGGTTTTTATACAAAATTTGAATGTTGTTTCCAGGCACTGAATTCACACAATTATTTATAAAACTTCATTTAACCGGCTTCCTTAGATAGATATCTTTGCTAATCGGCATTTTTAATTATGTGAATGTTTCTGTTCAGTGCCCTGAGATGACTTCTGTTGTGACTTGGTGCTACTGTATATAAATAAACTGAATAGAACTTTATAGTGGCACTTACAGTATAGTGTGATATCAGACAATCAAATACATTGTATTGATGTTTGGGGGAAGGCGTGTAAAACAATTACGAAGTCTATTTTTGTTTTACAGAAAAGAGCTGTAAGAATTATCACCAGAAAGCATTACTGTCACCCATCAAGCACATTATTTTATCAACTGAAGTTATTGAAATTCCATTATTTGGTAGATTATATTTTACCAGTTATGTATAGAGCTCAGAATAATGCATTACCCTTAAATATCCAATTAATTTTGTTAAAAGAGAGAGTTGTTATAATTTTAAGGGGACAGAGATATTTGTGAAACCTAAATTTAGAACTAGTTTGAAGGGACGGTCTACTTCAATCCAAGGAATTAGATTATGGCATAATCTGGAGAGTGGTGTTAAAATTGTCAAAGCAGACTTCAGTTTTGACATGGGCTGTTCAAACTCTTTGGAAGAAGCACAAAGAGTCATGTACCATTACGGATCACAGATGCAACGGTTGGCTAAGGAAACAAGTGTGGCAGATGAAAGACACATTATGTTGACTTTGATTCCAAATCAAAAGATATCCAGCAATGTCATCAGCTCATCCACTGTCTGCAGACTGGAAGAATTGTAGCCAAAAAAAACAAACAAAAAAACAGTGAAGCATGAGTTCCTGCAATCTTCAGGATGCATTTCCTCGAATGGAGTTGGAGATTTAGTCAGGATTAATGCTATTCTCAGTGCGGAGAAATACAAACAAATATTATTCATACTGCAGCACCATACGGAAGGAATATTAAATAGCCCCAAAATGTATTCTACTGCTTGACCACAACCCCAAACGTCCAGCTGAAACCATTAAGACGTGTCTTTAGAGTACAGGAGCACAAGTAGTGGTACAGCCCACTCAGAGCTCTGACCTCAGCATCACTGAGTGTCTGGGATGATGAGACAGAAGCTGAAGTTGTTTTAAAAGCAAAAGAGGATATGATGAAGTGGTTTAGATGACTCTTCTATTCATTAAAAAAGCTAACAAATTTTTAAAATTAACTTTTGTAAAAGCATTCTTATTTTACATGTGTACACCAGACTAAAACTTCTGCACAGCACCACAGGTTATCATGTAGCGTTTAACATGTCTGAGATTCAACATCTTTGCAACTGAGATGGACTGCAGGTCAATGACCCCTCAGTCTGTGTGTATTTGAGATTTTGACAATTTTTTTTTTACATCATTTTTAATAAAACTCCCAAAAGCAACACTGCTCTCTGTGCTTATAAAAAGAGACAAGTGAAAAAATATTCATTAGAAAAACATTTGTGACAGCTAGGTCTCTTTGGGAGATGGGGATAAATGCATTATCAGTAAATATAAACATTAAAGTTTAGAACTAAACATAAAAAGTTTCAAAAGACCCTTCCAGTCAATTGTTAAGTTTTATTATCAAGAGTTCAGTAATCCCATAAACTGTCAGATTACTGAACTTTTGATAACAATGCTGAATACTGACAATAACATTGCACCAAGCCACATGTGTGTCACCTGATATGTTTATTGCTGCTGCACGATGTGGCTGTATCGTATATGTCACTACCTTACCATCATAATTCAGTTAAGCTAAATGTTACTCACTGCCTGTACAATAACCTGTCACACAACTTGTGTAATGTTGGTTATGTGTAATATACATGTACTGTATACTAAATCATCTTGCACCATTATTCTACCATGATGTTGTGCACTTTATTTCTTTTGGATCTTGTAAATACAGGTAGTCCCCGACTTACGGCGGTCTCGACTTACGGGGATTCGACTTTACGAACGCCCTCCCATTGAAAAGCATTGCTTTGAAATTACACGTTTATGCAACTTTACACCAAATATACGGTACCGAAACAGGAGAGGGAGGGGGTTGACGCACGCTCAGTGGAAATTTCCAGGAGGGAGGGAGGTGGACCGGAGGTGCACGAGCTAACATGCTAACAGTAGGATAGACGGGTGGATCGTGTCGCCAGACGGCAGAAAACAGCGGAGCTGGACCGGCGGTGCACGAGCTAACATGCTAACAGATGGAGGAAGAAACCAGCTCCCAGTAAGAAATTAACTCTGTTTTCCCTTCATTATGGCTCCTAAATGTATGTGGTTTTTGATAATTATGTGAGGTAATGTGTTAGGATAGGCTAAGTGCTTGTAAAAATACAGTACGGTGTGTATGAGGGGCCGTTTGGATGTATTTTCCGACTTACTGCAATTTTCGACATACGAACGGGTGTAGGAACAGAAGTCGTTAGCAAGTCGGGGACTAGTATATATATATTTTATTATTATTATTATTATTATTATTATTATTATTAATATTATCCATCCACCCATTATCTTTTACCCGCTTCTTCCATTTTGGGTCACGGGGGTCGCCGGTGTCCAGGTCCAGCATTCACTGTGCGAGGGGCGGGGTACACCTTGGACAGGTCTCCAGTCCATCACAGAGACACATAGAGAGAAACGAGACAAACAACCATTCATGCTCTCACTCACAATTTAGAGTTACCAATCAGTCTAACATGCATGTATCTGGTCTGTGGGAGGAAACCGGAGTACCCAGAAAAAACCCACACATGCACGGAGAGAACATGCAAACTCCACCCAGAAAGGACCCCTGGATCGGGATTTGAACCAGGGACCTGCTCGCTGAGAGGCAGCAGCTCTACCAGTTGTGCCACCGCGCTGCCCTATTTTTATTATTATTATTTTATTTATGTATTTTTCTGCACCTGGAGAGGCTCTTGCTCCACTAGAGTGTTAAAGGGAGCGTGCGTTATTCAAACTGTTAAACATAACCCTTTCAAACTCTTTGTCACTTCCTTTAAGGCCTGCGATATTGTGAAATCATTTGCAAGCCATTAATAAAAAAAGTCAAGAACTTTACAAAGTACTTCCTATGTTTGTTCCTGTTGTTTTTCTGGCATTCAGTAATTTAATCGTTTCGTGTGTTAGTTCATTTAATGCTCTTTTGTGCCACTAGGCCACCAGTGATTCTGATCTTGTTAGGTTTTCTAAACAGAGTAGGAATACATCTCTAAGTAATGGTTCCGACATTCATCATTACAGTCTATGAAACTGATATCAATACAAAACTGCTTCATTTGTTCATCATGCTTGTTCATTATGCTGCTAAAAATGAAACAAATACACTGAAATATAAAGTTTTGATCAGAAATATCAATGTAGAACAACTGCATCCTTTCGAGTCCTCCACAGCAGCAAACAATCACTACTGGTATTGCCATCCTGACCTGCTACTTTAAAGCCTTTCCACTGTGAGCAATTAATCTGCTGCTGCATCCACCTCCAGTAGGCCCCCCTCCCAGATCACTACAGACCTGAGAGGCGTTCAACCAAGTCTTGATTAATGGGTGTCTGAGCATCTGCGGAGGCAATCACACAAGGCTGGGTCAAACAGTAACAAATAGGATGCTCAGCAATCATCCCTTATTGCATCCATAACCTCAAGTATCGATTAATCAGCATTAAAATTTTAGCGGGGAAGCAGACCTTAATTGCTCTGTAATGCATCTATATTGGACATTTTAAATTCCCAGCTTGCTGTAGAGAGAAAGAGCTCTTTATTTATTTAAGACATGGAGACTACAGATCCATTCAGATAGTACCGCCGTAGTCAGGGCTAACATTAGGTTACCATGGTGATCAGCATATGCAGAGGCAAGTTGTAACTGATGAGAAAGAAACAGTCTCTAGCAGGAAGCATAATACTTAAATTGATTTTGTCACTTGAAGCTACGGTGATGTAACAGAGATTTCTTCCCGTTTAACTCTCTGAGGAAATGTTCTGGGTCATTTGGCCTGACGAAGAGTGTCTTTTTCTAAATGATGGTAGGCGATGGAGGTGGAGGTGGTGCTGCATCTCAGACGATGAGGTAAAGATTGGTCTCATCGATCTAATGCCTCTATTCCTGACATGGTCATTTCCACTGAGAAACATGGCATCTCATTAGGATAATTCGCTCTCGGTGTCAGTCAGGCTCAAACAGCGTCACAACAAAAACTCTGCTGAAAAAGAAAACACACTTTGATGATTACACAAACTGACAGCACAGGTTTTCTCATCTGTTGCTTTATTGGGCTTATTTTCTCTTCCGAAGCAATGTTTCATTTATTTGTGCCTCCAAGCTGTATGAACGGAGTTCTGATAAAAACAACTAAAGCAATTTTAGCATCATTATTTGTACATCCACACCTGTTTGTAAGTTTTTTTTTGTATATATGCTGTCATTTTGGTCTCCAAGATGGTAGCACACATACATGCTATCGCTCACAGCTCTTCCTTTCAGTGCTCTTTTGCTGTTTTTTTTATTTTTTAATTTTTTTTTTTTTTGCACATTGTTCTTTCTTGTCAGTTCTGCGAACATCTTTTATATCCACCAGAACCTTTTGGACATTGGTGACCAACACTGAATATCTGTTTCGAGTCACTTTCATAACACATGTAACATCTCTGTCAAGATAACGAGAATGCTGGGCTTTTTGTGGATTTTTGTCGGGACTAGGAAGTGACACAGACAGAGGAGGGAGAGGAAGCAGAAGCAGAAGCAGGGCCATAGTTCTGGTATTTTCAGGCTAAGAAAACAGCCATACAAGCCACTTCTACCGAGCCTGTATCTTTCCAATGCCAGATCCCTGGCACATAAAATGAGCAACTTTGTATTGCAACTCACCGGGAATCTCTATGTTGGAGACTGTTGTGTTTTGATTATCACTGAAACCTGGCTTCACCTGGGGATACATGATGCTACCATGCAGAAAGCAGGTGGAACTCTGTTATGCTGGAACAGGACTGAGGACTTGAGCATGAGCAAAGAAGGGGGGGGGCTTTAGACTTATGTCCATGGTAACTGGTATAAAAATGGGACTATTATGGATAAACACTGTTCCCCAGACCTCAATTACACATTTGAAAAATGCTGACCTTACTTTCTATTAAGAGAACTAACAGTTTAGTTTAGTTTATTGTTTTTTGAATATGTAAAAAAAAAAACAACAACAACAATACAGCATGAAGCATAATGCCAAAACTTTTTGTTTTACATATTCAAGGGCATGGGTAGAAGTATAAACTTATCAAAATTCCCACTTCTTAACAGTTTACATAATCTTACATAGATTACAT
>JARVGS010000789.1:19098941-19120670 GCA_031762315.1 Hypsolebias antenori | reverse complement strand
AAAAGAGCCAAACCATCCAGTGACTGGAAGTTTGTTCCTCAGAGGTTGCCAAACGCTTGAAGCACAGAGAAAAATCTCGATAGCAAAACCAAACAATAGAAAACATTGACAGTTTTGACTAAAATGACATTTTGTTGTGAGTGATATAAGAGGACAAGGATAAAAACACAACTATAAAGTTCCTGGAGAAACTTAGATGGGGACTGTCGTGTGGCGGCCATTATGGAGTTTCGTCAGGCGTTTTGAATGAGAAAAATGGCGTCTTTGTTTGTGAATTACGTTGCCATGGTAACTCAAAACACAGATTAAAGTAATAGCATACATCACGGTGCCGAGCCGGTTGTATTGAAATAATATTTGTCAGGGTACACATTGCAGTTCGGGCTGCATTAAAGTTGATGTAAGAGTAAGACATAAAGTTAAGAAACCCTTGTTATGTGGATAATAATAGGCAGTCCCCAATTAAAGCAAATACAAACTCAAAGCATTAATAAAAACAGAAAAAGACATTAGCAGCTCTGAGGGTTACATTTCCCTCGTTGCATCTGTTGTGTATTCTGGTTTGCAGTCACAAGTTGATCTCTTTTGTTCTTTAGATTTAATCGACGTCTCTTACGTTTCGTCCTCGATGTACTTGAGCAGTGTGAGGGCCTTCCTGTGGAGCAGCAGCAGGAACTGGGCCAGATAGGAGCTCCGCAGGGACAGGCCCGGCTTCAGCATGAACACCTGGGAACGACACAGGACGGCAATTAGTAGTCCGAGCTGCAACACTGCTGGGAAAAAAGAAAAAAACAAGGAGCAACACTCGCCCGCCTCATCCCATTGTCCTAACCTTGAAAAAGAAGCATGCCGTGAGGAAAAATAGTAGGCTAACAAGGGAAGGTTATGACCCTCGGGGATAAATTCTGCTGTTTCTGTCTAAAGAGTACACTTTCCCTGTGGAGGCACATATTTCATGTATTTACTGCTCTACAAAAATACAAACCGGATCATGGTTTAGTTAACTCTAAATTGTCCCTAAGTGTGAGTGAGAGAGTGAATGGTTGTTTGTCTCATTTGTCTCTATGTGTCCCTGTGAAGGACTGGAGACCTGTCCAGGGTGTACCCCACCTCTCGTAGTGATGACTGGATATGGGCATCAGTGACCCCCCCATGACCCAAAAAGAAAAAGAAGCGGGTAAAAGATGATGGATGGATTGTAACTGATAACACGGGGCCGAAAGTTTTGGCAAAAGAGCAATGATGTTTTTGCTTGTTTCTGCTAGTGTGCGTTTATTTATACAGTTAGCTAAATATCTCTAAAACCACATCAAGCAGTAAATTTTGGATGAACGTCTTCAACTGATTAACGTTTGGAGTCAATCCACTTTGAGATGAGGCAGCTAAGAAACGTAAGCAAACGCAAAAATGGATATAACTCAGGCAGATTGAAGGATGTGGAGCTGAAATGTGGTGTGGTGGTAGCTCAGATCAATCCTCAATACATCCATTATCATCAATCCTTTTTCTAATCCATCCATTATCTTTACTCGCTTCTTCCTTTCCAGGTCACGGGGATCACTGGTGCCCATTTCCAACCATCACTGAATGAGAAGCAGGGGACACCCTGGACAGGTCTCCAGTCTATCACAGAGACAAACAACCATTCACTCTCTCACTCTCCTAGAGACAATTTAAAGTTACCAATCAGCCTAACATGCAAGTTTTTGGTTTGTGGGAGGAAAGTGGAGAACCACACATGCACAGAGAGAACATGCAAACTCCACCCAGAAAGGCCCCCGGCTGGGATTTGATCCGGCGACCTTCTCACTGAGAGGCAACAGCTCTACAAACTGAAACGCTGTGCCGCCCCAACGCAGTCTGAGAGCTAACTGAACTCAGAGTTTCTCCTAGATCAGTTCCCTTGGCGGGGGCGCTCATCGTATTTTATTTTGGTTGGGGGGTGGATGGCACGGAGTCACGCCTGTGTTGCTCGCCTGCTAGCTTAGTGCTACGTTGCTGCCAGTTTGTTATCGACAACATGTGGCTTGGCGAGACGGAGTCATGTCAGTGTTGCCTGCTTAGCGCTCGCTGCCTGTTTTTATCGATGATGTGTGTGTGTGTGGGTGGGGGGGGGGGGAACAGAGTCACGTCTGTGTTGCCCGTCCGCTAGCTTAGAGCAACATTGTTGCCGGTTTTTATTGACGAGTTGAAAGGGCGGGGTGTTTCGCGTCCTGTGCTACACATCCATCCTCACAGTTGTCGACGGGGGTGGGGGGCGATATGCAGGGCGCTTAGTTCTGTTAACTGATGGTGCGGGGCACCCTGCTTGTATAATAGTAGGGGAAACACTGGGACTAATCCCCTCACAAGAGGGAGTGATGGATGGACGAAGAAAGAAAAAAAAAAGTTCATCCATCCAACTTTACTAATTCAGTTGGGAAGTTATTCTTTAACATTCCAGTGAATTCATTCATTCAACCTTTAGTTTTCATTCAGGACTCAGTGTTCTCTCTGTATTTTAGCAGAAAATGCAATTTCTCTCTCCCCCGCACCCCCAATTCGCCAATTAAAAATAAATTATAATGTTTATGATTTTATAACCCCAAATAAATGATATAACATGGTATAAATAATAATTTAGATGTGTTCTTACCTCATCTATAAAAGACTTGACCAAAGTGTCTTTATGGGCAACGTCTTGGAATATATTTCTGAAATAAAATAAAAAAACAGTAAATTACTTTTAACATGTTCAATTTGTAAAATTCTAAAGTTTCAGATGATAAATGAGTCAGAGAGCCGTGCGCTCACAGGTCAGGAGTGAAGGTTTCGTCGGTGTGGATGATGGTGTCCGGAGGAATATCCTCCTCGCTATCCGTCTTCCAGAGGGTGCTCAGCTCAGAGCGCATGTAGCGCCGCTGGTTGTACGTGTGCTCGTGGCACGGTGGCATCTGCTTCACTGTGTTGATGTCGACGTCGATGTGCGTGGTTGGGTACGGCGAGTAGAGCACCTGGCGGAACGGCAGGACAAAGCTGCCCGTGGAGTCCTAGGAGTTATAAAAACTGCAGGATGAAACCAGAGAACCAGAAGGAGATGATGCTTCACTAATCTGAAGCAAGAGAACTGAGGCATCTACCTTCAGCAGACCCTGAACGAACAGGCCCGTGTCATATTTGAAGGAAGAGTTGGCCCTGCAGAGGCGAGAGCACTTCCTCTCAGCGGGGGTGAGGAAGAGGCACAGAGTCCGCACGATCTGCAAAAACACACGCAGGATATCAGAAAATGGATTTATTTTAAATCCTTCACATCAAAATTATTAACAAAATTAATATAATATCACCTTGACATCCTGATCCCAGTACAACACTAAACTAGCTGCTCAGAACTTGACTTGCTTAGATCTTAAGATTCATGTTAACTGAACGAAAATTATTGGAGCTCAAGAACGCTGCAAATCTGTGTGCAAGGTTTTGTTGCATAGTAATAAAATATGTAACACTCAGTAATTTCTCATAACAAATATTGTTTAAAGCAGCTTACCATATTTTTCAGACTATAAGGCGCTAAGTCTCCTGCTTAATTCAGCCACTAAGGACCATTCTAACAGGAGCAATTAAAATCCTTTACTTTTATCAAAAATCAACAGTGAGCTTTATAATCAGGTGCACCTGATGTATTAATGCTGGTTGTGTTTACTGACCTCGAACCAGTTGTGTGTGGTTATTGTGAATGAGCTGAATAAAATTTGACTTATCTGACTGTTGTTTTGCTTAATGTGCCTTATAATCTGGTGCGCCTTATAGTTTAAAAAAATGTGGTATTTGCTTGTGTGTATTTGAAAAGAAAAATGCAGTGCAAACAAATGTGCTTCAAAGGCTTAAGATCAATTAAGGTTTAAAAAAAGGTCTGCATGTTCAAATAATCAAGTAAACTCACCTTATTTACTTTCTCCGGGTTGCTCCCGACCACAATGGAGCAGCCGCACGTCTGCAGATGAGAGCTGATGGCTCTGAAACACGAACAGAATTAAACTGGAGCTGCAAACGTGTTCATGCAGTTATTAATAACAGTTTTTATGTGTAAAACACGAGGCAGAGAAATTGGATCCGAGATCACATAGAAGATTTCCAAAACAAATAAGATGGTGAAAACTTTATATGCAAAGAAACAAAAACAAACTTTAAACTCATAATTCAGCCTGTATTTTCAGCCTTTCTGTGGGAAATCCTCTATAGTGGCTCCAGATAATATACATCAAAGTAGCTTTTTTTTTTTTAAAGCAAAAGCTTTATAATTATCACAGGAGGTTGAGTTAAAAGTTTTTTTTTTTTTTTTTTTTTCAGTTTATAAGGACTTTACAGACTCGCCACACTAAACAGTGATCCATCATTTCTCTGTAGCTAACTTGAGCTAAGCGGAGAGCCATCACTCATCACTGGAAGCTTGACGGGTGTTAAATGACCATTGTTCATCATCTGTCTCCATTTGTCAGAAGCGGGTGGCTTACTTGTGGAGGAAATCCTCGTGGCAGCTGTCCCCGATATCATCATCATTTAGCACCGTGTCTTTTATCTGATTAGCAAGAGCGAAAGAAACGAGTCCTTGTTAAAAAACACAACTACGACAAAAACAAAAGTGCTGATTTAAACGATATCAGAGGCAATAAAAATTAAAAAATTCAGGGCGGCTTCTTTAGTCCTTTTTGTATTTTCAAAAGGAGCATATGTGTTGAATCCTGATGGGTGGCTACAGAAATATTCAGTTATTTTCTGCCACAGCAAACATGAGATCTGCTTTAAAAGCCTTTCTTTCATTATACTGGTCACATCACTGAAGGCACTGACGCCTAAAATATGAACCAAACTTTATGCAAACAATGTTTTAGCATTTTCCTTGTGTCAAACTGAATTTAGTCAGTGCTTTTTGCTCTTGTATGTTAGTGTGTGTTGCTTACATCTATATCTTCAGGCACACTGTGTGATTTCATCGAGGCCAACAGCTCCATGATTGGGGCAATCTCTAAACTCAGCACTGAGATGATATTGTAGCCCTGAAGTTAAAGGACAGAAGAAATGTCCACATTATATAAACTTATATAAATCCTACAAACACACAGATTTCTGGAACTGTTCGGTGGGGCTGTTTTTTATTCAATAAAATACAGATTATGCTAAAAACATTCATCAATCCATTGTCTTCTCTCTTAACAGCAGAATGTTTATGGTCCAAATAAAGGAAGTGGACAAATAAAGACAATTACCCTCACATAGGTTGGGGCTTCATTTTTTTTCTCTTTTTTCGACTGCTCCCTTCTTCAGGGGTCGCCACAGTGAACTCACTCGCACGAACACTTGGCAATTGTTTTTACGTTGGATTTCCTTCCTGACGCCACCACAGACCACCGAGCTACCACAGCCCTCTGTGTGGAGCAGAGAGCTGCCATCTAGAGCGCCTGGGGGAGCAGATGGTGGGGGTTGAGGCAAATGTGAGTGTGTCATCGTTCCCACCCATATTTTTTATTTATGCTGTTGGTTCGGGGAGTTGAACCGGCGGCGACCTTCCGATCACTGGCTTGCCTCCTCTAACCTTTGCGCCACCACTTCCCCCAAGGTTTGCTCTTAAAATGGAGCTTTATAAAAGTATCCAACTCCTTCCTGGCCTCTCCTTTTTAGTGTTTTTCAATCTTCATGTGTCAAATAACAAATGAAGTGTTACATGCCACAAAGCAAACTCCACATTTTAAAGAGGCAATAACCCTTTTTTGCAGTTTATGGCTTTTTAAGTTTTAAAGACTTAGATTTGCAGTGGAAAAATACATTTATTCTTCAATATAAAAAACAATACTCAAGCCTCGTTTATTTCAATCTAGCTTTAACCTCAGATCAAGTTGCATTTGAAAATTATAAATCCTAGCTATTTTTATTTGGGCCATTGGTTTTTGTTATCGAATTGACTGCAAATAATGGTCAAAAATTAATTTCACATCAAACTAAGAAAGATAGAATTTTTTTTTATGTTGACCAGTGACTACAAAAAGACAAGCTTTAGAAAAGTGTTTGACACTGTATTCCAGTTACAATTAAAAATAATTTGGACTTGAGAAAATAAAACAAAAAAGTGGCATTTCTGACTGTAACTGTGCAAAAAAAAAAAAAAAAAACTAAAACAAAACGTCATCACCTGGAAAACATGTCCAGAACAGAAGCTTTTCGTCTTTCCAAAAGACAAAAACAAATACCTGCAAACCTTTTTACAACTCATATCACACTCATATCAAATGACAACAAGAATTTTTCAATTTCAAAACATATTCTTGCAAATGAAAGGAGAAAAGTTTTATTACAATAATTTAAAGGTGTTTAGAATTTTAACATTTAGCCGAACAACATTTGGGCAGGAACAGCAGTTTACCTTCTGCATCCAGATGCGTCCTTTGCGGATTGCATGCTTTAGTCTCTCCACGCAGATGGCGTGCAGAGGCAGGTAGAAGGCCAGCTCTGTCTGAGGCAGGATGATGGACAAGGCACACGTATTCTTATCCCCCTTCAGCTCGCCGTCAAAGATAAGAGACACGATGATGACGCCCTTCTCTGCCAGGACGAAGAACTTCACATCCACGGCACCACACTCTGCACTTCTCAGAATCTCCCCATTGAGTGTGTGATTGGCCAGAAAGGTGACCTCTCCATCGCTGAGGAACATCATCTGATCGCCCTTCGGTGCCCAGATGTGGCGGACACGTGGACCCAGGATATTGTCCCAGTAGGCGAAGGTGGCAGCCAGCAGAGGACATTCTCCCTCCACAGCTACCTCAGACTTTGCAACAGCAGGTGATTGTGGTGGACAGCCAGAAGACATTGGACAGATGCAAGGAGATCTTCCAAATGGTGACTTTTAAAAAACTTTGTAATAAAAAAAAAAGACATTCACATTTTATGGTACAACATAATTATAAAATGTTACTAATGACTAACTAAGAATAAACAACCACTAGAAGTAAAGGTCTAGCATTCAATGAAGGAATGTATATCTTATAATGGGAGAGAACACTGTCCTAACCATTTTGGTTACTTTAGGAGTAAGTCATGCAACACTGCAAGATCTCACATAATCAGTTCGTGAATGAAGTATGTGTTGAGGATGACTCGGCTACCATCATGCCAAATTTTAGCTCATTATCTATTAAATGAACTGAGTTAAAGCCAGCCTTCGGGCAGTTGGCTGTGGCAACTAAATTAATTGAATTAAGTCTTGAAGGTGTTGAGTACAAGGTGAGGAAAAAGTGCAAATGTCTCAGTGCTCAGAGTATGAGTTTGGGTTCAGTCTCAGCTACTACCACACCAAATTTGAGCTCAATTTTTGAAAAAAAATGACAGAGTTATGACCAATCATGTGTTGGCTAAGATCACATTACTGTGGCGACCATCTTGAATTATACTGACTCCAATAGATGGACTGTAGATGTTAACGCAGTTACTATCTGAAGCGTTCATTAAAATATCTTAACTAATGCATTAGATATTTTGCTAACAGACAAAACAAAATCGACCCAAGTTTATACTTGGAAGGAACGCTAAAATAAGAAATTACCACGTAAGAGAGAGGAAATGAAAGTGAATCATTTGATCAGAAGTCATAGGACATTTCTTTGTTAGACACCAGAGCTACTTCTCTTTTTGTTGGGCAAAATGCTCCCCCCCCCCCCCCCACTCAGTTGAAAAACAAATTGCATCTTCATTTCACATTTTCATCAAATTGCACCATATAGCAGAACTTCACCCGGAATTCATTGGTCTTCTGCAGCATTGATTTGACATTATTATTGAATATGTATGCAGTTTCTTAACCTTAAATTAACCCAATAGTGAAGGTCGGCTCAAACCAGGTAACCGTGCAAAAAAAGAGCGCCATAATTCTATAAACGCCACCCAAACTGGACTAAATAATCCTAAATTAAACCAAAACAAAAACCCAAGTGCTCATTAGCTGCCTCTGCTACGCAACATAGCCTTACACTTATAGCAAAATAATGGTCGTAATGACTTACTTGTTGTCTTTTCCGTGCGAATAACACAAACGTGGTTCGAAACTGAGCAATATTTAAATCCAGCTGCTCAGCAACCACTGATTTCATCACGATTTTCCTGTAACAGTTTTGTTGTCGTTTTTTTTTTAACCCACTTCCGTCTACGTCAGACGTACGCCACCGATCCCTTTGGACGTACCTTGCCCTCTGGCGGTCAGGACCTGGAACTGCACGCAGACCCAATGATGTCATATTTAAACAAGCGGCCACCTGGAGGAAATTAGATATTTAAATTAATTTCCATAAAGTCCGCTCAACCAAATGGATGCATCAGCAGGCAGTGCAGGTTGTGATTGCCCTTTGTTTCTATTTTTTTGACCGTGGTATGACTTCAAATTAATGACACTTCAGTTCAGGAACCTGTTTTGTTTTCCATGCCCCCTCCTCCTGAATAATAATGCTGGAAATTGCACCATAGCTCCCAAGAGGGCCAGTGCAGACCTCCATCAGCAGCAGCAACAAATGGTTATATTTCTGTGTTTTTATTTATTATTTTTTTAGGGGTATTTTTGACATTTTGAAAGTTTAAACATCATTATTCCTCTTTTGGTTTTGGGACAGGCTAATTTGCTGTAGGAAGAAAAAAATAAAAAAATAAAAACACCTCTCATTCACACTTCCACTAATGAGCCAACTTGGTTGATCTTCTGTCAGCTAGTATTTACCGACACACTGCATACATACTAATGCTCAATGTTATTCCTAATGGTTTCGAAAGAGATGGCTGGTGCTACTGGCTTTAAATGGCTCATCAGCAATTCTGAGCCTGAATTGCTCAGAGACTGAACAGTGCGTGCAAACAAAACAGTCAGCTCAAATTATGTAACAAAATTGCATGAAGAGCTCAACATGGCGTACTATTTTCTAAAAGATGGCATTGCAAATGTCTAAACTAAGAAATTGTACAATTTTTAATGAAAAAAAGAAGACAAATTTAAATTAAATGGCAACACAACTCAAAAACAAAGGTTCTGGAGCAATAAAAGACTAAAAGTAAGTGGTACTTAAAAGAAACAGCTGGAGGACAATTGGGCAGATATTCAGGTGTTTTGGCAGAAGGACAGTAAGAGGACTGTTCTTTGGTCAAATTAATTAAAACTTAGAAATTATTTCTGGAAACCATGGACGCCACATCCTCTGTATGAATGAGAAGTGGGACCATCTAGTCTGTTATCAACACATAGTTCCAAAGCCTGCCTGTCTAATGGTATGAGGTAGATTTGCATCTATGACACTGGTAGCTCACACAACTGGGAAAGCACCATCAATGCAGAAAATATATATGGGTTTTAGAACATCTGCTCCTATCCAAACATCTTGGTTTTGTAGAAGCCTCGCACATTCAAGCAAGATGATACTAGATTACTGCATCCATTACAACAGCAAGGCTTTGTAACAGTGCTGAACTACCTTACAACTAGAACCCCACGTCAGAAAAGAATGGAACAACATTCCCCCCTCAAAAACTCCAGCAACTGGTCATATCAGTTTCTAGACGTTTACAGACGTTGGTTAATTCAACTCAATTCAGTTTATTTATATAGCACTAAATCTCAACAATCTCAGGGCACTGAACAGAAACATTCATATATATAAAAAAGCCAATTAGTAAAAGTTCTCTAAGGAAGCAGCAGATTGTGTTGAATCTTCATTTTTTTAAGTTTCCATTCTGAGCAAGCACAAAGGCAACAGTGGAAAGGAAAAACTCCCTTTAAACAGGAAGAAACTTCCAGCAGAACGAGGCTCAGAACGAGTGCCTATTTGCTTCAACCGGCTGGGGTTTGAGAGGACGGGAAGGAGAAACGAACACAGAATGGCAGGACCAGGTTTCTACAGGAGGAAAGACACACACACACACAAAAAAAAAAACAACAACAAAAAAGTTAAGGATAGAAATAAATACAAACAGGCACAGCAAGTAAAGACAGCAGCAGAGTGACACAATGTGGTCAGTTTGTCCTCCGGTAGTCTAAGCCTATAGCAGCATAACTAAGGGATAGCTCAGGAAACCCAAGCCAGCCCTAACTGTAGGATTTATCAAAAAGGAAAGACTTAATCCCAGTCTTCAAACTAGACAATGTGTCAGTTTCATGGACAGAAACTGGAAGTTGGTTCCACAAGCGAGGAACCTGATAACTGAAAGAGCTTTCATTCTGCTTTTGGAAACTCTAGGAACTACAAGTAAACCTGCAGTCTGAGAGTGAAGTGCTCTGTTAGGAAAATATGGAACAATGAGATCTCGAACATAAGATGGAGCTAGGTTGTTGAGAGCTTTGTAGGTTAGAAGTAAGATTCTGAATTATATTCTGGAGGGAGCCAATGGACAGAAGCTAAAACTGGAGATATAATCTCTCCTAATAACTCCAGTTAAGACTCTGGCAGCAGCATTTTGGATCATTTAAAGACTTTTTAAAGAAGAATTTGGACACCCAGATAACAAAATATTGCAATAGTCCAGTCTACATGTGACAAATGCATGAACCAGTTTTTCTGCATCATTTTTAGACTAGATGTTTTTAATTTTAGCGATATCACGCAGGTGGAAGAAGGCGGTTCTAGTAACGTTTTTAATACTTTTTAAAAATGTTTAACATTTTTTAAAACAAGATGTTTGTTGTTTTGAGCAGTCGTATTGTTGCATAACTCTCTGCCCCATTCTTTTTAGCATACTGGGCTACATCTTTTCACTTTGTTACCAAATTTAACAAAAAGCCTCCTACTGCAGCTTTGTGGGTAAAAATGATGCAACACTCCCAGCTTGAATTGTTGAAAAGTTACTAAATGCAGCTTACCCAATAGAGATGTTTCTTTTTATGAGTGTGGTTGCTTGTGTTTCTGCACAACAGGACCTGGCTCATTTCACGGTGACACAATGGTGCTTTTTATTACAAAGTAACTGGTTTTGTTCAGGCCAAGGCCCATGGGTGCAGAGCGATAAGCTCCTTGGCAGAGGGTGTCCCAGTTTCTAGAGGATGCTGTGCACTTTGGAAGCAGATTAATTGGCATCTGTGAGAATCTGTTGGTCGACTTGTGGAGCTATGGGCACACAGACAAAATGACAAACAAGTAAACAACTGTGTGGCACAAACAATGTTATCAACAGCTAATGACTCAAACAAAGCTCCAGGCCCTTTTAAAGATTTAGTGAATAAACTGTATTGTTTTCATTTGTGTGCAGCGTCACTGATCATGGCCGAGCATCATGCGCTCAAATTACTGGAGATTATTACCTTCCTGTCTTGTGATTCAGCAGTCAGGGCAGACAAATTTTCCACTTTAAGGCAGACGAACAAAGGAACGATTAATGCAGCATCCAAACAATTGTTCAAGGCGGCTTTGACCCTGAAATCTTTTCCATGCGCCTCATGTAGGTTTCCAAATTGCAGTCAAGTATTCTGACTAAATTTACTGAGCCAGCATTCCTTGAAGAAATTCATATCCTGCATTTCATGCCAGAGTTTTAAACTAAGATTGTGTTATGATGAGAAAAGACAGATTTGGTCAAACCTTTTAGATTGCATCCTGATTCATGCTCAATGATCCAGGCAGAAAAATCCAACAAAGTTAAGTCAGGTCCTTTGGATGGTTTCTTTTTGTTGAGAGGTTTCATCTTTCATCCAAAATACTTCATCAGCCTGAGGAGCTGCAACAAACTCAGTCTTATAAACAGCACCTTCTCATTGTGGGGCGAAAAGATTACAAACCATCCAGACGACCTGACTCAACATTTTGCTGCCTAGATTATTGTACATGAATCAGGATGGTTTGAACCACTTTGGTTCAGGTTCAAGTTCAGGTTCAGGTTTGATTTAGTTGACATATGCAAAATCAACACAAGGTCAACAATGCAATGATACACTTGGGATGAGAAAAACCATCTCAACTTGTTAAAAAAAAATCAATAAGAAATACCAGAGCATCAGCAAAAATACTAAAATCATCCTAAAAATACTACTAAAATAACATACTAAAAATTCTAAAATACTAAAACCTAATAAAAATACAAATAAAATACTAAAAACAAACTAAAATAAAAATAATAAAAATTTTATATTAAAGTCCAACCAAGGACTGGGTTTGCAAATTAGCCTGTGGCTAGAAAACCTTCGTACAAAACAATGGTTGCTTTGTTTTTAACATCAAACGTTGTTTATTGTGCTGTCCTTGATAAAACAAAAAACTTGAATGAATGAATGAAAAAACGAAAAACATACTAAAAATACTAGTAAAATACGAAAAACATACTAAAAATACTTCTAAAATACTAACACATACTAAAAATACTCTAAAATACTAAAAACACACCAAAAATACTACTAAAATGCTACAAACGAGGCACCAAAGTTGAAAAAGAAATACAGGTGGTCCTCGGTTTACGAATCATCCGACTTACGAAAATCCGGACTTATGTTCGACCACCGATGAAAACAATGAAGTCCAGTTACGGTCTAAATGCGTCTTTACGTCATTATGCACGCACTTTTATAATAGGTTTATATGTGTTTATAGATGAATGTGTGGTGTAATGGGTTAGCTAACTGTTTGTAAATAAAGTTCTGTCGATAAATGGGTGTGCGGCGCAGCGTTAGCATACATTCACATGCATTTTCGCAACATACGGGCAAAATCCGGACTAACGATCGCCACGTACGATCAGTTCCGGGTTACGTTCAAATCGGGTTACGTTCAATGCGTAGGAACGGAACTCGAACGTAAACCGAGGACTACCTGTACAAACAGGTACAGTAGAGCAAGTAAAGACAGCAGCAGAGTGAGGAAATGTGATCATTTTGTCCTCCAGCAGTCTAAGCCTATAGCAGCATAACAGACGGATAGCTCAGGAAACCCAAGCTGACTTGACTATAGGATTTATCAAAAAGGAAAGAACTGAGCGTAGTTTTAAAAGTAGACAATGTGTCGGTCTCACGGACAGAAACTGGAAGTTGGTTCCACAAGAGAGGAGCCTTATAACTGAAAGATCTTCTTCCTATTCTACTTTTGGAAACGCTAGGAACTACAGTAGTCCCTCGCTACTTTGCAGTTAGTTTTTTGCGGAATTGCTCTATCGCGATTTTTCAAAGTAAGATTGGACATGACACAATTGGCTGCATGATGGATGAGCCGCACGATTGGCATGGATTTTTTATGTAAAATAAATTACAGGTAGTCCTTGACTTACGACGGAGATCCGTTCTCACGCGGTGGCGTAAACCAAATTTGACGTAAGTCGGAACGTACGTAAATACATATGACGTACCCCTTTTACCAAGTGCTGTAAACCGACTTTCGACGTAAGTCCATGGTGATGGCCTTCCTTTTCCTCGATGCACTGCCATCAAAAGAGTCCTCCTTGTATTTTTGGGAGCCATAATGAAGGGCTAATGAAGAGCTAATGGCCTACCAGGATGCTAGAAACAACGTCCTCCTCCTACAGTACGTATTCCTCCGCCGCTGCACCGCGTAACTTTCGACGTAAGTCCATGGTGATGGCCTTCCTTTTCCTCGATGCACTGCCATCAGAAGAGTCCTCCTTGCATATTGGGAGCCATAATGAAGGGCTAATGAAGAGCTAATGGCCTACCGGGATGCTAGCGACGCCGTCCTCCTCTGTACAATACATATTCCTCCGCCGCTGCAATGCGTAACTTTATTCTTCCGCCGCTGCGTCGCTGCGTCACTGCATTATGTTGTTTAACGTCGTTAAACCGTTGTAAAAACGATGTAAAAACGATGTAAAACTGACGTAAAACCGAACGTAACCGCGTAATGTGAATAAGGGAGATGCCGTCGTAACTACGAAACGTCGTAAGATGAAACCGCCGTAATCCGAGACCGCCGTAACCCAAGGACTACCTGTATTTACATTGTTAGCTTCAGAGCTAATATATGCGGCATTATCCCATAGCTATTATATATTTACATTGTTAGGTCCAGAGCTAATGGCTGTGTATGCTCTGTGTAAACAGCATGGAAATATGAAGGCAGCAGCTACGCTGTATGTTGCTCAAGGCTGGACAGAAACCATGACCTCAACCTGTTGTGGAAATGCTGAGTCAGCGTCTGTTCACAAGAACCACACTTACAATACAAGCTCCACCCAGAGAAAAGTGGTTATTGCTAAATTTACTTATTCACTTAAAACATTTTGAACGTCATGTAATAACAGATGGACTAGGGTTGGGTTAAAATGAGTATTATCCTTTAAAAACTGATAAAAGAGACAAGCAAAGCACTGCATTTGGAAATTTATTTTTATTTATTTATTTTTTATGTACCCTTTATTTATACAGGTAGTCTCATTGAGCCATGAGAACTCATTTTCAAGGTGGACCTGTTTAGGGGGCAGATGGTGGGGGTTGAGGGCCTTGCTCAGGGGCCCAGAGAGGGGCAGATGAGGGCGGAGGCAGGTGTGGGTGTTTCACTTTTTCCACCCACTATTTGATGTTGACGGTACTGGGAGTTGAACCTGTGACCTTCTGATCACAGGTTTATCTTCTCTAACCTCTGCACCACCACTCCCCCGATTTATAATGCTTTATTATATATTTAATTATTAAACAACTAATTATATTTAATGTGTGGAAAGCTCTTTATTTACTTCAGATGAAATTTAAAAAAAAATCATGTTTATATAAAACTGATTACAGTTAATGTCTGTTTGTGCGGATCTGAGCAGGAAAAGGACAGAGCAGCACCTCTGAAGGAGAAAAGGGCCACAAGGAGGCAAAAGAAAAACACAGAGAGGGCACCTTCAAAGAGAGACCTGACACACTTTGTTCACAGAAACCTGTTGGTATTTGTTCTGGACTTTTATCTCACAAGCTGTGAGCAAGTGTCAAAATTAACACTGATAACACCAAACACAATGCAGAGTGTACCGGCGTGTTAGAAGTACAGCATATCTGAAATGTTGCTGTCTCACAGGACGGAAGCCGCCGCTGTCATGAATTGTCTCATTTCACTTATTGATTAGGATCTAAAAACAGGCGTTCTAAGAATGCAGCTCAAATTTATCAGCTGTTAGTTTTCTTCCCACTGTCTTTGTGAATGCAAGGTGCTCTGAGGTTCACGTCAGCGTTACCGACATGCAGAATGTATCAGGTGCACGAATCGATTGTAGTTTGAAAGTACCGGTAGACAGGAACAAATACTGATCAGAACGTTAGCTCTGTGAGCAAACATGACATTTGAAGGTACTCATTGCAATGTCATCAAAACTGGTCAAAACAATTCCTAAAGTAAGAAACAAAATACACATATTCACGGTTAATGTGACCCTAAATAAAAAAATTGTAAGCCAAATTTGTGAACAGCTGCCGACTACCACAGATGTTTGTTTACCTGCGGAAGCTGCTGAAGAGATTAAAAATCGTTTATCAATGAACGCCTATGGAAGAGTTGATTGGGATCAAGAAGTCCAATGATTTTGATGTATTGGTATTTCAAGGTACTTTGTTGTCATTCGCATCACATGTGGTACATGAGGTGGAACAAAATTATGTACTCAAGGTCCCAGTTACACCCAAAAATAGCAACAACAAAAATGTATAAAAAGAAACATTATACAAGGATCAAAGATACATGCGAAACAATGATAATGTAAACATGGTGCATTAAGCAGCAGCCTGGATCTAGTTCATTGATTATTGTGTATGCGAATAAATTTGCTTTGTTTACAATAACTGCATACCCGGATTTCAAATATTTCTGTAAAAACTACTTCTAAACTTTTTCAAACCGCTCCATTCAATGCAGGGCAGCATGGCCTTTTTTATGTTTTATTTCATGCAATGAGTACCTTTAATACAGTTCACTTTTTTGTTTTGCAGAAGCCTTTCATTTGAGTAATGTTCCCTGTAAAGATAATTTATTTGTCTTCCTGAAATGATAAATTTTGGATATAATGTATGTTTTTGCTCAGTTTTAAATGGAAGCACAAAGTAACATACTTGCTTCAATAATAAAACAATGATTTATTGATGTGGTTTAAGTTGAAAGTATATTTCTTTTGCACTGTGAATGGGCTAGAGCAGGGCTATTCAATAAAACTGCTCAGGGGACCACAGTTTCTGAAAGCCAACAGCTCAGTCATCCAGCATTTAAAATCATTATGTAAATAAACAAAAGTTTACATTATATGTTACCTTTTAAATTTGTTTATTTTATTGCATGGAATCATAAATGCAATAAACAGAACCCAAACCTAGGACAAAAAAAACAACAAATTATTTTTTTTTATTGTATTTATTTATGAAGTGGGCTGGACTGAAGTCACCCGCAGGCCAGAAATGGCCCACAGGCCACCAGTTGAATAACCTTGGGCAAGAGTGAAATGAAATAAAAGGATAATTTTAAGTTGTGTCTGGTCTTTTTTGGTTAAGTATGCTGTTGGCCTTTGCAATATAGACATCCTGCAGTAAACTTGGAGTCATGGCTCCGGCAGCCATGTTTAGCCTTTGAATACATCTGCAAGGGGTCTAGAAGGGACAAAGGACTAAAGGTCACGTTCATGACGTTTGACCTCTTTAACTGGCTGGAAGTGCTGGATTTATAACCTACCATTTTAGCAGCTCATGGACACAGTAAATGTCCAGCATGGTGAAAAATGGGTTGAGCGTAGCCGCGCCCTGACCGCTGCTGCACTTCCAATCCTCACACCGCTCTGAGGTCTCCTAAACACATACGGTTAAATTTAGACTTGCTCAGACTGACCACAGCCACAGCCAGACCTTCTGAAAACGGCCTCTCATTGTTTGCTCTTTCTCCTTTTTTTCCTCCGCTCTGAGTGTATAACCTTTGTTCGTTGACTCGATTCCTCTACTGAACCTCCATACCACCTCACACTCACTCTGTCCTCGTTGCTCCTGTCATGCTCAGGAGCAGCTGGCTTGAGCTGATTTACGTGGTCCTTAAATAAGTTTAGTGCTCATAGTTATGAAGGAAATTACATGTTCAAGTCACAGCACTGGCAGGATTCACATCCCCTAAATTACGGATGGAATTCTTAGAATGTTTTTTTTTTTTTTTCAGTATCGTTTGTCTCAGCTGAGAGGTTCATATTGGGTCATCTGAGGGTTCAAACTGTTTCCTTCCTTAGAAGCAGAGCACAGTCTTCTCTAGCGTCCTGAATCATGGGGAGAAGTATCTGGAAAATGAAATTGTACTCGTACTTTTTGGACTATTTCAGTTTAAAGGGATAGTTGCCTATTTCTGATAATTAAAGCAAGTGCATCTTTTCACTGTTATAAAATTTATATTGGAACTCTTTGGGTACAGATGTGATGCTTGACCTTTTATACGACCTATTTTCCTTTTAATTTGTCTTTTTTTTTGTTGGCAACTACCTAAAAAAACACTTTAATTTTTTTCTTCACAAAACCTGTTTTTGTTCTTTACATAGTCGGTTTATATGTTTTTCAGCTTGCTTAATTCTTTAGAAAAATCATTCCAACACATTTTTTTAAACAGATCTAATTATCCGTTTTATGAGTGAGCAATGAATGTTATTTTTCCTCACACCCCGCCTGGCCCTGCCTCGCCCCAGCTCGATGCTCACTGGCCCGTACTGGATCCTGTTGGCGAGTCATAAAAATGACAAGATCGCCTATTAGCATCAGTGCTCTCATTATCTCTTTCAGCTGCTTCACTTGTGGTTGCATGCAAAGACCGAGGGCAGAAATGTGTGCAGCAAATAAGATTTGAGGGAAGTCATCTGGTTTATTTGCAAATGTCTTCTCTCCTGGCTGTTGGCTTAGTTTATTCACTAAATAAATCTGATTCATGCACAAAATACAGACTTTCTTTCATCAGGTAAAATATCACAGAGGCGAAAATATGAGTGTAATTTGTGTTCAAAAGATGAAAAATTATATTTATTTAAAGAGTTTGTGGCCTCTGTATTGAATATTTTTGTGTTAAATTCAGCAGCAATCAAACTGTAATAATAAAAAAGGTTGAATCTGGTCATCTAGACCAGTTTCTTTAAATGAGAAACGTTTAGAAACTGGTCCAGATGACACGATTTAACCTTTTTGGTTATTATCTACCTGGATAATTCCGTTTTCTGAACCACTTCGGCCTTGGTTGTCCTCAGGCTGTTTCTGTGAGTAGCAAGTTGGCCATCTGGCCTAAAGCATTTGATTTCTGTACACGACGATTGATCGTTTAGAATAGGTGTGTTTGCATGTGTTAAAATCCTACTTCTGAGAGCCCAACAGCAGTGAAGGTTACCCATGGGACAGATCTGGATGGCAGGCTGCAGACTGATGAAGTCCTCTGGATGGGGGCATGAAACGTTTCTCATTTAAAGAAACTGATCCAGGTGGCACATTTTAACCATTTCTGTTGTTATCTACCTGGATGTTTGAGCTTACAAACCATTTACCAAACTGTAATGTTAAAAAAAAAAAACCTTCAGAAAAATTAAAAATGTATTCTCATTCAGAAATCCACTGATCCCAGACTGTTGCACAGCAACCTGCACTTTGATTTTTCATGTTATCACTGGAAGAGAGCGTGGAACTGACAGAGACCTAGTTTCCCTCAAATGGAATTCAAAGGACTTCTTCTAAAACTGTTGCCTCGATGGACACAGAAAGCCTTTTTTCCTTCTTTCACTCAGGAGCTCAATTAAACTGTGAACTCAACTATTTGTGTGTCAAGTCTTTTTTTAATTAACCTTTGATTCAAGACATCATTTTAGCTCATTTGAACACTAAGATCAGCTGTTTCTCTTTGTGAAGTATGCTTCAGTTACCAAAAGTTGAATTGTTTTGCCCATGCTTTCATCGTGGTTCTTCCTGTCTCTGCTTATGAATAGTAGCGGTTATGCTTCTGTTTGGTTTCTATAAATAGGAAGCTGCAGCCCATGTAGGAGGTGGATGTGTGCTAGATCAGCAGTTTTAACTACTCTCATATTTCTAGTTATTTCTGCATGCTGGACCCTGGCAGTCTGCAGATGAGAGGAAAGACTCAAGCCAGAGCTAGCATCGCCATCTCGTTAGGCCAAATATCAGCATGACTCTAAATGAGTCCGTCGCTGTTGTACCTCAGGGTAACTCCACCTTAAGATGACATCCTTTGTGTCTGTGTGTTTGCAGGCAGCCTCACCGAGGATTCCTCCAATCTGTGAGCTGGTGGGCGTTTGACATTCTCCCCTCCCTCATCTCTCCTTCCTTACTTCACTGGATCTGGCCAAGCAGAACCCAAGAAAATCTGGTCACGTGACACTGCCCCCCCTTCCTGGTTGCCATGACAACGAGTGCCGGTCCAGGCAGCATCTTGGTGTGGTGAGAAGAGGAGGGGAAGAGCAGGAGAGGCAGATAGAAAGGTGGATAAAGAGGAAAATAAGAGAGAAGAATCCCAGCCAGAGGAATACATATTTGGACCTAGAGCCTGTTTTTTTTTTCTTTTTGCAGTAAGTACATCGCCCTTTTAAAAATTCTCCTCCAGTTTCACTCAATAAATATGTAGTCATGCGTATTTGAAATGACAGATGGCTTAGAAAAAATTGGGATGACATCATGAGAATGTCTGCGCTGTTTGAGAATGCATGCGACCTGCCTCACCTTTGACAGGCAACCCTTTTGTTTGCTTTATTCAGCATCCACAGATCCTCAATGACAAACCTCTGTTGTAAACAGAGGCGTGGTGGGATCAAGGAGCTCAGCACAATAAGAGGCAGTTTCATCATGTGGTGAAACTCTCTCTCTGATGTATCGTGATCCAGAAAGACGTCGTTTAGCCTTCGACTTCTAATCTTGATCCTTTTTGTTTCTTTCTTTGCTACAGCTGTAAGTCTGGCTTCTTCCTCTCGCTCCCACTCGTTCTCACACAAGCAGACCTGTTTGCTATTCCGCGTCCCCCTGTGGGTTGTTTAATTAGCAAATCTGTGCAAATCCAACTAGGGCAGCCTGTTCTGATTGGAGTCCTCAAATGTCCTTGTGGTGTTAGAAATAGTGGGATCAACTGGCATGATCATATAGCTGTTTTTCAATTTCTATTTAGAATGTGTCTGAGTGGTTAGAGCAGTCGCCCTCCAATGCAAGAGTTGGGGGCTCGATTCCACCAGCAATCACATGCCAAAGTGTCCCTGGGCAAGACACTGACTCCCTCATTGTCTCTGATGTGTGTCCCATCTGTGTATGAATGTGATAAAGCACTGATTTTTATTTGTACAGTACAGATATAGCAGAGTGCTGTATGAATGGGTACACGAGGACACATGTTGTAGTGTAAAGCACTTTGATTATCTCGATAAGATAGCAATTCACAACATAAGTACAGTCTACAAAGTATTTAACATTATGATGATCATTTTATTTCACTAGAGCTTAGAAATGTTTTAAATGAATAAGTAAATTACTTTGTATATGAAGCTTCTATAAAGACCAATTAAAAACAAATATAGGAACAAAAAAAATCCACTTTAATCACAAACATTGTATGCATTCTGACAACTTAGTAGAATAAATCAGCAATTATTGAAATTAGAGTATGATAGAATAGGATACTCTTTTATTTGTTCCTCATCGGGGGTAATTCCAGTATGTCCGCAGCAACCTCATAGGCAAAAGGAAGGTCACAGCATACACAAGAAACATTCATATATTAAAAATAATAACAATAAAAATTGAAAACAATTGTGACAAACTCGGTAAAAACTGTACAGTTATTAAATAGTAAATATGAATACTGTATTAAGATATGCAAGTGTTAAGCAATAAAGTGTTGTATCCATTAAGATATGAACTTAAATTACGTATGCACATTTTTACTTGAATTTTATTTTATTGTAATCAATACTAGATAAGATGTCTCCAATTTGTCTGGTCACTCCATCTTCATGTACAATATATATTTATGTTTTATGCCTCTTTTAGGGTTCTCAGTTGATAACAACAACCTATCTAAACTTCTCAGAAAGAAAGTCAATTGATTAAACATTTATGATACACAGTCACGCACCAAATATCGAGGAATACTTTAGGACACATACGAATTTAATATTTTACACACTTTTTACACTGTTTCTCTAATTCAGTCTTCGCTCTGTAAACTGTGTAAAAAATTCCGACTTTACAAAAGGCAACAGACCTGCTACGTCACGTCGAAGGAGACCAATCGGATTAAACTGTGGTAAAAGACGACGGGTCAATTCAAAATATAACAAAATGGGGGTTTGGCATTTTTTTTCTTTGACAAATAAATGTAGATTTAAGTAAATATATGCTATTTTCGTTGAGTATATCTCTCATTAATTTGTTTTAGTGTTGTTTTAATATAAATCAGACCACATTTGTCCTTCAGTATATTTTTGTTACGCCTATCAACAATCAGATTGAGATTCTTCCCCACTCTAATTCGCCATTTTGGTATGACCCGATCCTTCTGTGTTAGTTTCAAGTTGCGCCTTCTCCCTCTGTGCTGCTGCTGTGCTGTTTGGACCTGTGCTTTGCCCTTAGTTGGCATTAACAACCCGTTAATATAACATTTATTCTGGATTTTACGGCGAAAACAGGGCCCACCCGTGGAAATGGCTTCTTCCTGGTCATTTACGAGTGTCTTATGAAAAAGAGAAGGATTCAGAGGTACGAAGACGGTTTTTTTTTTTTTTTTTTTTTTTTTTACCGGTATCATCCTGAACGATATGGTACAGCCC
>JARVGS010000789.1:19062635-19076076 GCA_031762315.1 Hypsolebias antenori | reverse complement strand
AACTATATGCAAAACTCTGCCCTCAAGTTCTCCAACTTGCTTGAGTTTCAACTTGCAAGTACAAACTATGAAAGGACATGTCTTCCTCTCAGCTGACTGGTTAATGTCACGTCAATCACAAATGTAACAATTCAATTAGAAAACAGATGGGTTTAGCTGTCAGAGTGGTAATTTACTGAGCTGCAGGTCCTGGAAGGATGGTGCATTTAAAAGATAGAGGACGGTGCCAGTGCCACTGCAGCTAAGGTAAGCATTACTTTATGGTTTAGTGTAACAAAAACAAAATCATTGTTCAGATAGAAAATTTTGAATATCACGTTCATTAGCGCTGATGCCGCCTTCCATCTTAAAATGTTCAACTCTTACAGGACCTGCAGCTCAGTAATGTGCCACCCCTCGACAACTAAACCCATCTGTTCTCGGAATAAGTGACAAGACATTGACCAGTCAGCTGAGAGAAAGAATCAATTCATACTTGCAAAATGAAACTCATGCAAGTTAGGGAACTTGAGCACAGTTTTACATATAGTTTTTTGCTTTGGACAAACAGACTTTAACAAAAAAAAAAAAAACATTTTGTAACTTGTGTAATTTTTTTTTTACAAATACTTATTTTTGTACATGCACACATTCCTATCTACACATCAGTCATTTTATTTTACAAGGTTAAAAAACTTAATTTCTAACTATGCAGTCTGATTTACAAGCACAACATATATATGACTGGAATTTGTGTCCATATAAGTAGACTTCAACGTGATGCAGGCAGTCCACAGACACATGTGCAGAGGGGTGTTGTCTTATTGAAAGACCGTACCAAGCTTTTGTCCCATAAGACACAGAAACCAGATGTTGCTGATGCAGGAACACTCTTCAAACACACTCTGCTGTTATTAATGGCAGCCAACACCTGGAGTGATGAACATCGCATCTGGCTCATGCCACTCATTGAGACCTGTTGTGGGATGACACAGATTGTTGCAAAGTCCAGTACAGTCCAGTACAGGTGTCATGGGGGATTGTAATGCTTGGCACACATTACAGGAATTCACCCTTGGTATAATCAAAAATGTTCAATACAGAAACAACTGGACTTTCTGTTACAACTAAAGTCCAGTTTTTTCTGTATTGAACATTTTTTGATTTTATCATGTCCTGGATGACTGAGAATCTTCACCGGCACACCCTTGGTATAGTTTGTCTTAGATGACCAGAACCTTCAGGACATGCATGCTTACAATCAAATACCCATTGGAACAGCACAGGAACCATATGTACAAAAGCACAATTTAATTTAAACCCAGAACCTATTAATCTGTCATGTGTGATATCCTTTTATAAAAAACAACAACAACAAAAACATTTTAATTCAGTCTATTCCTTAGTCAATACATTTGACATCTACCTTATATAAATGAGGAGCCAAACTTACTTTAGGCTGTACTTTGTGCATAAATTTACTAAAATATACAAAACACAAAATTAAACTGTGCAGACGACATTATTAAACCTTGGGGGCAAAACTGGACTTCTTTTGCACACAGTATAATTTTTAGCCCAAATTTTGAGTAAAACAAATTTTTCTACATTAACTTTTTTGTTCTTATAGGGTCTGTTAAGTGCTGAAATAATTCAGGTCTGAATGAAGTCATTTTAGCTTCTATATTTTGAATTCTATTCTATGATGTTAGTACTCCACACACATATAAAAAGGTATAAAATAAATAAAGATAAATTAGGTGATGAAAGAATCAGCTGTGGAAACTTCAGGGTTAGGGGTATGATTAAGATTTATTTCCTTTTGAAAATATACCCATAAATTTGTCATACGTATGAAAACAACAATAGAACCTTGAACAATTTATTACAACAGGATCACACAAATTTAAACACCCACATCCCTGCATTACAAAGAGTTGCCCTTAAGTGTTTTACTGTTAATTTTTTTTCAACATTTAAAAATGACAAAAAAAGCAAACAAAACAGGAAAAGAAATAAAAAAATAAAAAATAAAGACAAGAACCCACTACAAATTTCATCATAGCCAGAGCTACCTTGCTACCCTCTTGGGGGAAAACCCGGACATGTTAACTTTAAGTGGTTCAATCAAAGAAAAGTGAGAAAGGAGGGGGAAATCAGCACATAAATCAGTAAAGCTCAACTTTGTCTCGTCCAAAGAGGATGCCAGCCAGTAAATCTTTGCCATTGTGTCTGGCTACAGACTCTTTTATATCATATCGAGGGATTTGTCTGGCAGGAAAATCTGCCCATGATTTATTGTGTTATAAAACGGGTTTTACATGCTCTTTTTATGGGCGGAAAGCCTTTTCCGAGCCATGACACCATTGACCATTGTTGTTTGTTGGGAAAAAAGCTTCTCGTTTAGCTGAAAAGTGAGACAAAACCTCACGTTTTAACTACATTAGTTCATAAAAAAATCCCCATCTAGTGTCCAAGTCATCAAATGGGGATAACACTTCAAAATTTCTGCAGCATTTCTTTAGGAGAGATCAGTTGTGATTTTGCATACAAACGTAGATAATCCTCTGTTTTAACCAACAGGGGTGTTACTGCTGTTACAATAACCAAGCACAAACAAAAAGCTTTAAAATAAATGCTTTGGACCACCATCATTAATTGTTCCATCCCACAAGAAAGGCAATGCGTGCACATGCACAGAAACACACACAAATGCAACATGTGCTCACATTCACACTTGAACACAACGCACACCTTTCACACTGCAGCTTAAATGGGAAATAGACAGTTTAGTCCTGACATGTAGCAGAGATGACAGCTGTTCTGTCTCTTTCACCGCAACGTCTCGGAGAGTCGATGATATCGCTGAAACACCCGCCAAGTGCAACGCTATTTCAGTCCCATATTGATATGTTGGTTATAGTTTTATATTCAGTGTACTTTGTGAGAACATGATTTCATATGAACACATTTCATTTATCACTTTTATATTCACAAGTCCACTTTATCACTAGATCAACGGCATATTGTCACCCACTACAGTAATACACCACTTTCGTTAGTCACAAATCCACTTAAGTCATAAAAAAACAACTTTTTTGGGCTGATATGTGTACACTTTTTTAATGCTTCTGTCGTGAGTGTCAGTTTTCATCAGTTTTAAATCATTTTCATGTTAACTCGCCGTGGACCACTTGTTTCCGCAACGTCTGTAGCTGCCCCGTTGGACTTACGGGGGACATACTCGATGTCAAAGTTGTTCTTGTGGCGTCCTTTGCCCCGACTCCAGGCAAACAGAAGCAGAAAGCAGAACACAACCACACCTAAGAAAGACAGGCAGCCCATAGCTGTAGATATAATAATCGTCTTTATATCAATAGGGAGGGTCATGTTGTACAATACTGTTCCATTCCCCCATGAGCTGTTGGATTCTGTCAGGTAGATTAAGCTCCTGTTATAGGGAAATCTGTCCCCAGTTCCAAGGCTTTTTACAGCTAAAGATGCCGACAGGCTTGCGTTGCCAGCGGGGTTACTGGCAATGCACAAGTACACCCCGCTGTCATGCAGCTCTGCCACCTTAATCTCCAGGGTGCCATCTGGTTGGACTTCCACCCTACCACTGCTTTTAGTTGTGATGTAGCGTCTGTGAGGAGTGATCCAGACCACGGAGGGTCGCGGTGCTCCCTCTGCCGTGCAACTCAGACGGGCTGGCTGACCCTCATCAGCCAATAACTGCTGGGTTGTGTTTGGTCCAATCCGTGGCTTGGTGCAAGTCATGTACCTTGAGACCAAAGGCTCCCTAAGGTCACGTAGTGTTTTCCCCAAGAGGTATTCAGGTGCGCTGCATTCAGGCTGGGCATCCAAAATCTGCAGAGCAGGCGGCTTGTGGCTGTTGAGTAGCCACAGTAATCTGCAGTCACACACTAATGGGTTTCCACCCAGACAAAGCCTCTGAAGTGTGTCTGGTGAAGCGAACACCCCCTGCTGGAGCGAGTCAAGGCGATTCTGAGACACATCTAGCAGCTGAAGAGATTTAAGGCCCAAAAAAGCCAGGGGCTCTATGGAAACCAGCTGAGCACCTTGAAGGCGAAGCTCCAACAGGTGTTGGAGCTGGCCGAGCTCTCCCTGGTGGATGTGCTGGATGCGGCTGTAGGACAGGTTAAGGTGTGTGAGGTAGGGCAGGTTACGCAACACTGCGCCAGGGAGGGCAGACAGATTTGTGTTGGTAATGAACAATGTTGTGAGGTTGAGGCCATGAAGTGACAGAGGAGGCAGAGTTTCCAACCAGGGCCAGAAGTCAATCTCCAAATGACGGAGACGAGTTAACCTCTTAAAAGAGAATGGTTTGAGAAAACTGATGCTCAAGTATCGCATCCGTAGTTCAAACAGATTGTGCAGATGTGCCAAAGCATCAGTTGGGATCACAGTCAAATTGGAACGCTCCAGCGTCAGACTCTGAAGTCCCAGTAGTCCAGTGAAGGCCCGTTGAGAGATAAAAACCAGCTCATTGTCACCCACCTCCAGGGACATCAGCCTGTGCAGATCTTGGAAAGCATGGTCCAGAAGAACCACGAGTCGGTTGTGGCTGAGATCAATGTGTGTAAGGTTGGTCAGACCTGTCAGAACACCAGCAGGAACCAGCTGAAGCAGGTTACTACGGAAGTTGAGTGAGCGCAGAGCCAACTGAGAGCGGAACGAGCCGGGTTCAACCACACTAATGAGGTTGTCGCTGAGATCCAGGTCTTCTAGCTGCTGGAAGGAGGAAAAGTTGTCTGGTGTGATGATGCGCAACTTGTTCTTGCTCAGGTCCAGGGCACGCGTCTCAATGGGGACGCCTTCAGGGATGCTGGGCAGGCGCTTACGGTGGCAACTGACCGACTTGGTTTGGGGAGAGCACTCACATCGGGCGGGGCAGCTCAGAGCTGAGCTGGCGAGGAGAAGCAGCAAGGCCCCGCCCAGGAAGAGGTGGCACTGTTGCGGGGCTGGCTGTTGCATGTCTCTTTTAACCACGATGCCCTCTGTTATGGCACAGCTTCTTTCCCATACACAGCAACATCACGAACAAGGCCTGTAAGACACAACATACAAGAACTGAGGTAGTGTCCCTTTAATCCAGTCTCTCAGCACCCACTATACCTTTTTACATTTTCAACCACTTAGACTTTATGTCTGCTTAAACTGCAAAGTCTTTACACCCTTTAATGAGTCATCTCATTCCTCTGCAAAGTGGACATAATGGAATTAATGTCACAGTGGGGCGAAATGTTGGGAGAAGTATAAATATCAGCTGCAGAAAAGTGTGAATGTTCATCACTGTGTTAGAACAAAAGGTTGTAGACAAAGTGATGAGGTTTTATGTGGATGTTTTAAACCCAAGAATGGAGCCACACTAAATGTCCATGTGGATCCACCAGTGCAGGATGTGTGTGAGTTGTGCATCACAGATGTATATGGATGGGTGTTTGTTCACAGTGATAGGAAAACTGTCAGCAAAGGAAATGCTTCCATGATAGAACCCATGTAGTTTACAGAATATAACATGAATGACAGAATGAGTTAATTCATTTTGATTGCATTAAATTAAAAACAACAATTACATTACCAAAATACACAAAACTGAAAAAAAGGAATGGGCTGAAGCTGAAACTTGTTTACCCAAATCAATGCCAAATTCAACAATTACACAGAAACTCCTCAAGACAGAACATAAAAACTGTAAATAATTTAACTAATCTTAAAGAGATTACTATCATTGCAAATAAATTACTTTACACATCATTAACTCAAAGTTTATTTTCAATCCAAATACATGTACAGCTTTTTTTCTTTTATCGGTATGATAATTTTATAATTTGACGCCCAGAGCTGAAACAAATTATATTTCACATTGGTTCAAACTAGACAGCCTTCAAATGAACAGTGCATAACCCTTGTATATTCCACTGTTCTTCTCAACTAAAACATAAGATTGAATAAAACCGATTGTTAGCACTTTTGTTTCTTAAACCACAAATATCTGCAACTACAGAGTTTATTTTCATTAAAAGAGACTGTATGTGTAAAAGCTCTGTTTTAAAGTTTAATTATTGGGTCTACAACGGTTTTTCCTCAACTTTCAACACAGTTAATACATTACAAAAATGCAGTACAATGGATAAAATCATTTCACATCTAACAATTATTTAACTCTGTACAAAATACCATCACATTTAGAGGGCTTCTTTAATACAAGCTATATATGGTTTGGTTTTCAACAGACATTATAATCAACAATAATGCCTAAAAAATTTATTTCACAGACTCAGTTTGATTTAAGAGTTAAATCCAAATTGTCAACACCACCAAACAGCATACATTTAGTTTAACAGTATTACCTTTGCTAAGGAGGTTATGTCACACACAGAAATACCAAACTGGGAATCAAATCCAGAATCTTCTTGTCGTGATGCTACATTGTTAACCACTAATTCACCGTGTTGCCAATTTGTTAGCAGTTAAAAAAAATGGGTCCAATACTGAACCTTGTGCAACACCACAGTTAATTGTTTTTAGCTGTGATTCTGTATTGTTTATTTTTACATATTAAAACCTACTGTCCAAATAATTTGTAATCAATAATTTGCAACACATCTTATTAATATTGGTCACTTTTATGTTGAAATGGCATCATGTATCTATATTTGCTACAGATAGATCTGCTATTCCTGAACCCATATCAATGCTCACTTAGTAAATAGAAAATACAACAGTGTGCATTTTATGCACAGATACCACATCTTATTTTGCTTTTGTTCCATAAATGATTCAATCACAAGTTTATTTCTACAATAAATCTATTAGATATGGTTTGGTCTGTGTGCTTTACCACCTGCACGTTTGTAAATCTGCACAGATTAATCTGTACCACCTGAAATTATAGCTTGACTATATGCTGATTTTTATTTTTGTGCACATCCTTCATTTACCCACTGAAATGTGGCTCTAGTTTCCAGCCACCGAATGAGATGATTGTAGCGGAGAGAAACAATAAGGATGAAGCAATACGAATACAGAGTTCAGTTGTAAAACATGCTGTCTTCCCTCAGCACAGGAAGACATAGACCTAAACATAAAGAAAAGAAAAAAAAACACCTTCCAGCAGCCACAGGTTGTTGAATTGACAGATGGCTGTGTAGACAGAACCAGCTCATAATTGCCTCATTACCCGTAGAATCCGCATTCTGCTCGTGGCTATCTTTTCCAATTAGGTGTGCAAAGCGTAAGACACATCTGTGAGCTGTGAAGATTTGAATGCACTATTGTAAGAGAAGAAAAATGATGGGAATACAAAAGGAAGCCTTTCTGACTGCTTGCCCACTCAAAAAGCTAAAACCCTGCCAAAGTAAGGAGATGATGAGCACACAGACAAAGACGTACCTTACTTTGAAAGCAAAGTGAGTGACGTTCAGAAAATAGCTGGGATGAGGGGGGAACAGAAGCCACGCGCGCACTCTCTCTTTTCCGTTTTTCCACAGCACTCACCTCCTCTACGCCCGGCTCATCAGCTGCACCACTCGCATCTCCACATCTCCCCCCGTCTCTCTATCACTCTTTAATCTCGGCATCTTCCGGCACGCGCATCCTCCACCTAACTCCTTCTCTCCAACCAATTCTCCTGCTTGGCCTGGCAAAAGCCTCGGTCCGTTCATCAGTCCCCGCAGGCTGTGGGGTGTTTTATCGATTGCAGCGCAGACACATCAGATGCCAGGAATGTAGCCCTTAACAAAGAGCAGGCCGTTGCCACAGCAACTACAAACCCTGACTCCCATCCGCTTGGCGTAGCGTGCCAATCAAATTAATGAAAAAAAAAAAACCCAGGAAGGAATAAAGTAAGGTGGATGCTTTTTTTTAATGTTTCTTAGGATAAATTGCTTTGAGACAACATTTAAATCCAATATATTACAAGAAATTCAGTTTTCCCGGTAAGGTGGAGTCTAGTTTAAGGTGTTTTAAAGCTGTCATTCTGATGGTCCTGCTATTTGTCGAGCTGTCCTGTTGCCTATCCACTCCCTGTCCCTCCACCTTATTATCCGTCCACTTTCCTGCCTCTGTCTTTGTGTATTTATCAGTCTGCTTTCACCCGTCAGCCCCTCTGCCTGCCTGCCCCTCTGTTTAATAATTACAGTCCAGTTGTGTTGCTGCAGTGAAGATCAAGTCAGATAGCTGTGCTCGGAGAGTCCGTGTGCATGTAACCAAACCATTTATTTGTCAGGTATTTAAGCTCCTACATTAAAAAAAAGAAAAGGAAATGATAAAATAGCTGATGGTTTGATGTGTACCACTTTTTTTTGGTGCCTAAAAGTAAAAAAAAAGTGCAAAACTAGATAATAATCAGAAGAATAAGAGTACCATATTTTCTGGCATATAAGTCACATCTTTTTGCATAATTTTGCAAGTCCTGTGACTTATACACCAAAGTGACTAATATATGCCCCCCCTCCCATATTTATAACCCATTTTTTGGCTGAGATCTGACAATTTCATTCAACTCTGCATGTGTGTGTGTGTGTGTGTGTGGGGGGGGGGGGCGCTCTGGACTATGCTAAAACCTTCCCTTAAAATTCAATGTCTTTACTGGTCTATATGTGCATGTATTATGTCTATTTATGTTGCTTTGCTGTGATAGGTTTTTTTTTAAATGTCTCAAATCGTGCCCTGTCTAGGATACGGTGTGAAAGATCTTTTTTTATACAGTATCTCCTCATGTTTGCTTCCCTTTCCTCATCTAAGCAAAATATTATTCTGAATAAGAGCAAGAGGGCCGCGCTTTTATAGTAGCAGCTTCATTCTGCCCATCTTTCAGATGACCGTACATACATGTTCTCATTGTACCTCGGTGCAATGATAATGAAGTTTATTCTGATTCTGATTCTAAAGTGTATTAATTAAGAAAAAGTTAAACGGAAACACACCTTTGATATAATTATGAGCAAACAAATAATTGTTTTTAATTTTTAATCTTGTTAAATTCTTGTTAAAGTCCTCCCGTGCACACTCTTGCAGCCGCCATTTTGGCAGCCAATCGATTTTTGGCACAACACTGACCCATGTTTAGGGGTGGCCAGTGGTGACGCATAATAGATGTGACTTATATGGTGAAACAATGCATTTATGTTTTTTCCAATTTATTAGACATTTTTGCACTGATGCGACAGATGCGACTTATTCGGAGGTACGACTTATATTGCGGAAAGTATGGTACAGTATTTGTAGAAATGCACATGACCACCTCTAATGTCAGAGTTTTAGACTAAGACTGTTTCATATCGAGAAATGATGAATTACATCAGTTTTGGTCAAAAATATGTCATGACGTGCAATTTGATGTGAAATTGCTTAGAATATGTATTCTGTTAATGCCTCACCAACTCTTAGCTCTGTGTCTATAAAAATTACCAAGCTATACTTTTTTGCATAGAATAAGACTGAGTAGTTGTTGAAAACATCTTAAAATTTGATTGAATTCAAAATGTACAGTAATCAGTTGTAGATGCACATCCAATGAGTTTTTTCCAAGAAATTCATTAAGACCTGTCCAGTGGTTCATGCAAGATTTTACTAGCAGACAGAGTGGAGACAATCAAACATATACGGTAGGCAAAAACAACGTCACTCCACTTTCTTTTCTTCAAATAAATAAGCAGAGTACATCTAAAAAAAAATCAAATAACAGACAGATGTGGTTCGGTATTACAGAGCTGTCTATGACACAACAAAGATGTTGACGAAAGACGGATCATTCTAGAAGGCTGTAAATCATGTCCTTGGATTGAATTTCTTTTTCAGCACTTGTACGAGTGCACAACCTTGAAAAATGATGGTTTGATTCTTCTGAAGAGCAGTGCTTTGTTTGATGTTTCAATCCATAGCTGACACACTGAGTCAACTGTCCTCCTACTGGAGTCAGTCTTTGTATTTTTACTTGCCCTTAAGAAATGTTACTATCTGATAACGAAGAAAGGGTGGCGAGCTAGCACCAGAAAGCAGCTTGGCTCCCTCCTGCCTCAGAGTATTTGCAATTCTTCATGCTTACAATAATAAAAAAAAAAGTGTCCTGGTTTAATTTGGTTTATGTATAAACATAAATTATTTCATCTGTTGCACAATTTAAACTGGAATAAAGAGATGTTTTTGTTAAGACACTGATGCCATCTGCAACTTTTACATGTTTTTGCTATTTTCCTGCCAAAAGGCTTTTAGATTTTTGCTAGTGTCAGGTGAGGAAGGCAGACGAGTCAAATCAGAATCAAAGGGACATTTCAACAAGTGCATCTGATCTAAATGATCACAGTGGCTGTTGGTCTGCATCTTAAAAACTCAAACTTGTCCAAGTGTTGTGTGTTCCTTTAAAAAGAAAAATGTGACTCATCTCAGACTTGGACTGCCCATTTTTAACTTTCAATATTATTCTCTCTTTTGTTAAGCTTAGGCATTAAACTATCTGGTTAGGTTTATAAAGTATATACCAAGATCAATTGTTTAGGTGGAGGCACCAATACCTGTTTGGATTTAAGCATCACCACTACTGTGCTTGATCTTACGTTCAATATCTAAAACTAGTTGGTTAGATGTAGTTATTAAAACTAGTTGGCAGCATTAAAACTACTTTTCACAAGCTAACAAAGTTAAGTCGGGTCCTCTGGATAGATTCTTCTTGTTGAAACGTTGCGCCTTTCATCCAAAAGACTTCTTCAGTCAGAGGAGCTGCAATAAACTGTCTTATTAGCAGAACGTTCTCATAGTGGATCAACGTCACATGCAAAAGGAAGACCATCAGCCTAACGATTGATAGTTAGTGCCTGGATGTCCCACTTGCTATTCACAGAGGACTGAGTGATACAAAGTACTTGCAATTACAGCATTGTAAGTGTGGCAATTGGACACGAAGGCCCCCACCCGTTTAGTGATGGATGGTTTCTCTTCATAAAGATGGCTTCCTTCACTCCCCTCTCAAACCATCATTCCTTTCTATCAAGGATGTGAGCATCTTCATCCCTGAACGAGTGACCGCAGAGTACTGTCCCGATGATGTTGCTCTTCTGCGCTGGGCCATCCTTGTGGCCACTGGCTGTTTAGTTCCCCTATTATTTATTGTTACTTTTCACAATGTCTGTTCTTTTGTTGTTTTGTGTTTTCTGGTTTGAGTTTGTTTCTTTAGTTTGTTGTTTTGTCCTCTTGTGTTTAGTTTTTGTTCACGTGGTACTCTATGCCATCTGCCCCTTCTCTAGTACTTTTCCACAGTCAAGTCTCTGCTTTTCAGTCCTGCTGAGATGGGGTAGAGGTAGGGCGGCTTGACTTGGGACCAGAAAGTCGCAGTTCAACTCTCAGCCATTCCCAAATGTTGTGATGTCTCTGAGCAAGACACCTAATCTCTAATTGCTCCCTGGGCACTTGCATAGCTGCCCACTGCTCCACCTGGGTGCATCTCACATGTGATGGGTTAAATGCAGAGAACTAATTTTGCCATTGTATGGAAACATTCAATGATGACAATCTCAGACTTCCCTTCACATTCACCTCACCTGTTTTCCATTTCCATTAGTCTCAGCTGTAGACAGCTCTCTTGTTAACCTGCAGTCTTTTTATTTCCTCTGTTTCTCACTACTCACCCGTTGATCATTTTCATGCCAAGTCTGGTTCTCCTTGTGTGCCTCCATGGGTATTCACTGAGTTTTATAAGTTTTAGTGCTTCCAGTCCAGTTATCCTTGGGTCCAAACTTCCTGCCATCTGTGACACTACTTGATTAGATTTTAGTACAAACATTACACCAGTAAACCCAAACAAGTCTTTTTTTGTTTGATTTAGGACAAAAAATTATTTGTTCATGTATAGGCATTCAAAGGATTTTAGTGTATTTAGGATGTGAAACTACATCTTTAGTTTAAGACCTATGGTTAGAAGTTCACAGTAAAACTACTTTGTTGTATTTAGGCACTAAAGATGGTTGGTAAGATTAAGGCATCAAAATGTTTTTTTAATGTGTTGGATTACAAATCAAATTAATTTGTGTTCATGAAAATATGGAAAAAATATGATGTCCAACACATAGCAAATAAAGTAAAAGCATTTATATACAATATATATATTTATATATTTATTTATTTATATATTTACATATTTATATATAGCAATACAGCATTTGCTGTATTGCAGTATTGCTGTATTTTTGCTGTTATCATCATTCCTTAGTTTGTAATCTATTGCTGTACTGTCGCTGTTGTCATCATCCTTAGTTTGTAGCCAGGTCTCTCTTGTAAATGAGTCCTCGAGGCTCAATGAGATTAACCTGCCTAAATAAAGGTTGAATGAATTTAAACAATCATTTACAATGTTTTAATCTAATCTATTTATCAAAAATTCATTCTGGGTTAATAAATAATAATCACAGTGAAGAAACGGGAACTTCTAAAAGTGAAAGGCAGAAAGTGAAAATTGATTTAAAGTAAATTCAGCCACATTTTTCTCTACTGTTGTTCTTAATCAAACAACTCTGTCGTACAGCAGAAATGATAACAGCAACGTTACTGAACTTTCTCAACAGGTGTTCTGCTGCAGCTCTAATAAAAATGAATTACAATAAAAAATCTTATTTAAATCAAAGTAGTATGTTAAGTTATGTTACCTTTGTTTATTTGTCATTTGCAGGTTAACACAAAACAACAATGCAATGAAATGCTCAGGATGAGAAGAACAATTTCGACTCACTAAAAAACAACAACCATCAAATACTAAACCACACAATAAAGGTACAAAATGAAGTACCAAAAAGTGAAGAAGAAAAATAATATTTACAAGGTCCAAAAGAAATATAGTGAGCAACACTCAAGCTTTTAAGTGTTACTCTTGTTAAATTTTGAAGAACTGGAAAAGGATGGATGGATGGCGCCACGTCGCTCAGGCAAAATAAAGCTGTTTTGAATATTAAAGTACATTTATTAAGGAAAAGTTAAATTCAGACACACCTTTGCTATAATGTCGAGCAAACAAATAATGTTTTTAAATGTTAATCTTAAACGTCGAAGAACTGCAACAGCGAGGTGGACGGTGGTGTAACACCTGGAGAGCTGGTGCAAGGAGAATAACCTTCACATCACTGTGAAGAAGACAAAGGAGATGGTCATGGACTTTAGAAGGAACTAAACCACCTACACCCTGAACATAGGAGGAGCTGCAGTGGAAGTGGCCTCCAGCTACAAGTATCTGGATGTGCACCTGAATGATAACCTCAGCTGTGGCACCAACACTACCAGCCTGATCAAGAAAGCTCAGCAGAGACTCTACTTCCTCAGATGGCTGAGGCAAGCTGCTCTGGGAAGCTCAGTCCTCACCTCCTTCTACAGGTGTGCGGTGGAGAGCATCCTGTGCTCCAGCATCAATGTGTGGCATGGAGGCTGCACAGCTGCAGAAAGAAAAGCTTTGCAG
>JARVGS010000789.1:19040092-19053973 GCA_031762315.1 Hypsolebias antenori | reverse complement strand
AAAAAATCACAGGATGCGTGTTTCAGTTTGTCCAGACTAAAAAAAAAAAAAAAAAAAAAAAACTAACTGAATTGTACAGATCATTAACTGCCACTTTATTGAGTATAGGGGGCAATAAAGACATCTATCACCCGGTAAAAAGACAGAAAACACTTCAAAGTGCATGACTTTGCTCAGAAATGGTTTGTTCTTTTCATTTAGACAGGGCTGGGCCATGCTTTCTACAATTACCCACTCTGGTAAAATGGATTTCTTTCATTATGTCCTGTAAAAACTATGAGATTTATAGGAAGCAAAGGGCATTATCTTCAAGGGCTTCTCCTCACAGATTAGAACCCTGCCATGCAAAAACAGCCAGTAATATTTCTGACAATACAAAGTACAGAAAATACCGACAATATTTAATGTTGTGTTTAGGCAAAATGAAAAAAAAATAAAGGTTCTTTAAAAACAACAACAAAAAGAAATGCCAGGCTAATATTTCTAAGTTTTGTCCAATAAACCGTTAACTTAGTTTTATCCTCGTTTTGCCCCTCGTCATGAAGCAAAGAGAGGAAGTTGGAAATATCCTCTGTTTGTCCGTCTGTCTATCTGTGAGCACTATAACTTGAAAGATAGGAAAGGTACTAACTTTCATTTTTTGTGTGTATGGCTTCATCTAGGCCTGAGAAAGGTCCCTATCAAAAATGGGGTTGCCACTTCAAATTTCAAAAGTGCCACCACACACGCACATACACACACATACATACATATATGTCAATGGTGTCAGAAGCATTTGTAGTGTGTGTGTGTATATGTGTGCGCGGGGGGACACAATAGTGGTGTGGGCTGGGGTGGGGTCTTGGGGTCCTTCCCCAGAAAATTTTGAATAAAGTAGATGACATTTCCTGCATTTTGGTGTATTTTAACTGTTGTTAAACATCTACGTTTACCTAAATAAGTAAGCACTTGATTCAATAACTATTTTAGAGAGCAACAAGAAGTAGCCTGACCAACAGCTCTCCTTGTGTGAATAGAGCATGCTCCGCTTCTCTCACCCATTCTAACTCCTCCTCCCCCAGTCGAAAGGTGTCTGTTTGAGGACACTGGTGTCTACCCCTGCTCCCCCTGCCCCATCTACAACACTGCATGTGGTGTAATACGTTGTTGTAGGTAACCAGGAAAACCTGGAGTGGACTTTTAGTGGTTTGAATATTCTCCTATTAATCAAGTGGAATGGATTTGTTCATGAAGCAATTATGTTTCTGCCCTCTTCGTGTCACATTTCTGCCTTGGCATGCTCTGCTCTGAAGCTTGGTCAGGCACACCCACTCTACATTTACTGATCAATCAGCCTCATGCCCTGCACCTGCTGCTCACTAACTCCTTGCCAGATTATCAAACCCATTTTGGTACTAGATGTCCAGCGCTGAATCTCTGATCCTGTCTGAAACTCCTGTCTTGACCAGAAGCCCGTTTTCTGTATTTATCCTTTTGTCTGCTGCCATCTGATCTTATTAACGATTATATTTTTGCTCCTCAGATTCTGAATTTTGGTCTGCGCTCTGGATTTATTTAAGGACCTCTGACTTCACGTGCATAACCCCTGTTTCCTCTTATGGACCATGGCCCTGGATTGTCCCATTGTTCATGATGATTGCCATGTACCTCTGCTGCTGCACCTTCACCAGTTATGGCGACGTAACCCAGTCGAACTCTGACAGGTGTTAACCACCTCGCCTGCCTGAGAAGATTAGAAGCTATTCATTATTTTCAAACAATACCCTGGAAACTTACAGACCACTTACAGACCACTAACTATCATATCTCTACAGATCTGTTCCCGTAACTGGACCCAGACTCCCACCAGCCGCTGCAAACTAATAAATTATTTAACCTTTCTTGTTGTCTGGCTGAGTTTTCAAATCCAAAATCTGATTCTTGTCTGAAATAGCAACAGCTCGTGGTGAACTAATATTTCATGGTGTGTGTGTATGTGGGTGGGGGAGGGGGGGGACCAAACAAATATTTTTCAAATGTGTGGGGGGCACATCCCCTTCACATATAATTGATGCAATGCCAACACAATTTAACAGTTCCAGTGCTTCAGCTTATAATCTTGCAAATAGCACTGAATATTTTAATTACATAATACAAAAATGAGCAACGTTGTAGTTTCCAGTTGAAATGAACAGTGGAAATTTTATATTATTTATGTCAATATATATTTTTTAGGCATTTAATTATTTTTATTTACATTTTTCTTACACCTTTAATGGAAAATAAAAAGTAGTCATCCATTTACTAAAAAATACATTAATTTAAAAGCATCGTTTGAAAGATCGTCAAGGGAAGGCAGTGTAAAAAACAAATTCATATAAATTTATGTGAATGAAAAATGTTTTTAGCTATAGAGACTACTGTGAAAATATTATCAAACATATTTGATTTGCCTCATTTAAACAGAGGTTTGTGTCTATTTAAAAGCTTTTAAAGATTGCTTCTTTTCCAATATCTTCCAGCTGAGCTCCATCAGACTACGTGACATTTCTGTAATGTTTTTAATACAACACAGGGGTGAATCAAATGCCAGCAGATTATGATGAAGGCCTAAACAAAGAAAGGTTAAACAAGGAGAGACAGAAAGTCGATTTGGTGTTTTGGAGCCACTCATAAGAAAAAAGTACACTGGGAAAATTTTTGTTTTGTTTCCAGATTAAAACCTGGACTGTCGATATGATGGTCGAAAATGCTATTTTAGGAATAAAGTCAAGTCCAGGGAAGCTTTTTTGTTCCATTTTAATCTATTCTAGCTGAAGGTGAAGAATGGGTGCACGTATACTAGGTAAACTATTATTTTAGAAACTGCGCCACTTGGGGTGGCTGCATGTTGGAGTAGCTCTGCTGCATTCATTTTGAGATCTTGCTTTTAGAAACTTTAATTCCTCTTCTGCTGGATGTAAATTACATTTTTTGGATGATTGTTTCCTCTGATATTGGATGCTGTGCAACTAGAAGGATTTTTACTGAAACATTCGTGTGGTCCTACAGCCCAGGGGGAACCAAGAGACCAGTCGAGTCTGGGTGGATGGATCGGACGGCATCTGCGTGGCCAGTTTCTTCAGATTTGTGGTGTGATGGACCTTTACAAGAGATCCTTCCTGACTACAGCCATCAGGATCTATAACCCTTAATGAAACGAGGATAACAAGCTACAACATTTAATTTCCCTTTGGGATTAGTAAAGTATTTTTGAAGTGAACTGAATTTTGAATTGAATTAAATAGCAACATGGTATTGTCTTAAACTAGCCTGATGTCATTTTTATTTACTCTTGCATTCGCATAAAAAAATATTAAAGAAACTCACTCTCAAACACTAAACTAGCATATTTGATATTTGTGTAATTTATAAATCACTGCAAGGAGACAATTGTACTTCTAACTGCGCTGCCAACTAAATACTGTAGTGTCTTTCTGCACAAAATCTATGAATTGACCAAAAAACCCAACAGTATTTATGTAAATAACTATTTTGGTCATTTTCAGTGTCTGCTCTATCAATCTTTGATGCCATGCCAGTGCCCTGCTTCTCGCTCAGTGACTGCTGGACATGGGCAACAGTGACCCCCGCAACCCAAAAAGGAAGAAGCGGGTAAATATAATGGATGGATGGTAATTTCTAGAGACCAGTACTGTCTGCATCCAATGTTTACAATCTCCGAAGAGCCCGTTTTATTTGGAGACATAACAGAGGAAGAGGAGCAATCTGCTTCACTGCTGCCTTCACAAAAAGAGGGGAGGCAGGTCAGGAAAGGTTTAATTCATCCTCTGCTCCAGTGATGAGTGTCAGCCATTGTTGCACCAACAAATAAACAGTCAAAAAAGTGGGTAAAATCCTGCTGTTGCCATCTTTACTCAGAATGGAAAGCTTTATGAATAGAGTACATTTCAGCAAGTCCAGAGGTTAACAAGCAGAACACAAAGTAATTATCCCATGGGATAATTCATCACTGGAACCACTGGGAGTGGGGTCCGACTTCTTATGACTCGTCTATAAAAGAAAAGCTGCTTTATGGCACACAATTTAGTCAGTTCCCATGGCTCCTGAGTGATCTAAAACCTTAAAAGGGGAAATCTATTTTTTAAAAACTAACTTTTTGCATGCTTGAGTGCATTTTTTTGCAAGTCTCAAGTGACTAACCACTAAAATACTTTGATACAGCACAACCCTGGCAGTTTATTCTTTGATCTGAAAACATTTACTTTTCTATTATCCTTCACAGCTTGGAGAAGACATTAAGTTTTTCTTTATAATCAGCCAACATTAACAATAAATCATGCTGCATTTACTCTACCTCAGAAGACAAAAGTCAAAACACCTGTGCTCGTATTTTTCGCATTATTCTATTTATGTTTCAGAAGACTTTGATGAAAACTAATAGCTTGTCTTTTGCTTTTACTGACCAAAACCACTTCGAAAAAAGAAAACAAGCCATATTTTGCAGTTTTACTTCCTCTATTTATGGTTTTTGTGTGAAGGATCTAAATGCCCATTAAGATTCAGTTCACTAATCCATTAGCTGCTCTTTAATGTTTTAGAACAATATTATGCAGATGCTTGAATGTGCAAAGGTGTGTGTGCATGTTCTTGCTGCTGTGAGTCTTTTATTCCCACTTTTATTTCACTTCATCTTCGTTGTCACTGAAGGACAGACAGTAATCTTACTGTTGCGAACGACTGCTTGAAGAGATGCTGCCGCCTCATTTCAGTACTTTGATTCCCAACAAAGAGAATAAACTGATTTTCTATGCTGACATTATGTCCTCCTACATATTTCAGTAAGACTTTGGTAGTGGCAGGTCTTTCTCACTTCTTCTCACTGCCTGTTGTTGCTTATAGATCAGAGTTACTTGAAGGACACTCACCATATTCAGTTACTGTCTAATTTTAGTCTCAGGAGGTAGAACTCATCCATTTTTCATGGTATAAGTAAACCACTACGGATTCACAGGTCCCTTCCTCATTCACCAAAATGAGATTTATCTGAGCATATTACAGCCTTTTCTTCCTGCCCCATTTCAATAATTGTATTTTCGGCAAACAAGTTTTGTGTAATATGTATCAAATTTACTTGATTAGTTATCTCTTCAGTTTCAGTGGTTTTTATAGAAGCCTCCTGAGATTTTAGTGCAGCTGGGGCAGGGGTTAGGGTTATGTTTGGCAAAGCTTGTATGAAGGCCCAACAACCATAATAAAACCACCAAAAAAGCTAGGGCTTCCAAAAGAGAGATACATTTTGTTTGAAAAAAAAAAAAAAAAAAACACAAAGAAGCAGACGTTCCACTAAAGGTCAATTTTTGACTTACAACTAGTAAATTTCTCCAAAAATAAAAAGAGGAAAAAAGGGTCAGTGGATGTTAGATTGTCTTTTGTTGTTTTTATGCTACACACAAAGCTCAGGGGAGATGTTTGGACAATCCTAATAAAAGCCAGTTGCAATTATACAGTAGCTGTATTGATCCTAAATATTGATTCGAGTCCACGCTTGATCTTAAAATTTCAACACAAGCTTCTTCTTCTGGGATTTCAGAAGAAATTAGAGCCATGGAAGGCACTTTAACATGAAACAGCAAGAAACATCATAAATGCTACATTTCATTCACTCTAAGAAGTGAAAAAGTATTTTTTTAAAATAACTTTATGTTGCTGTTTTGACAAGAAAAGAAACAAGCCTATGTCATTATAATATAATGGGCAAAAAAATGAAGAAAGTCTTCAATGGTACAGATGTTGAAGCACAACTGACGCAAAACTCCAAACCAATGGTTTTTAATTCTGACTTTATAATCTACCCAAAGAATCGGATTAAAAAGAACACACACTCAAAATAATAACAAGTCAAATGAAATTCTGATATTTTATACAGGTCATAGTCCTCGCTATGAGATGGATCGATTCCTGATCCTGTGCCATTCTTGCTCAAATAAAAATTTCAACAAACTAATTTGTTTTTACATCTATCTGTAGTTGTGTCCATCACAACCAGCAACTGGTCCTGGAGGGTAACCTAGACATTCTTCCCCCCCAGGGACACTCTAGATCCTCCTGGGTGCTCCCAGGCCAAAGATGAAATGCAATCCCTCCAGTGTATTCTGGATTTGCCATGAAATCTCTTCCCAGTTCAATGTTCTGGGAAACCTCCTAATCAAATTCCAGAACAATCTCAGGTGCTCCTTTCAATGCAGAGGGGCAGCGGCTCTTTTCCAAGCCCCCCCAGATGATGTCACTCCTAAGGCTTCTTCATATAATATAAATATTCATATATTCTTCTAATCAGCCTATAGTTCATTTCAGCCACCTGGATCTGGGACATTTTTTCAGTCGTTAGTCGTACCTCAGACCAGTAAGTTGAGAGATTTTTATTTCAGCTCAGCTCATTCTTCACTAAAAAAGACCAAAGCAACACTTTTACTACTGCAGACGAAGCTTCGATCCACCAATCCAGTTCCATCCTACCATCACTTTCATTTGATATACGGGAATAACTTTGCTTGAGGCAAAGACTCGTCCCCAAACTAGAGGGAACTTTTCCTGGTTGAGAACCATGATGACAGACTTATTCTCATCCCAGCTGCTTCACATCCAGCTGCAAACCACCCTAGTGTTCACTGAAGATCATGACCTGAAGACACAAACAGAACCACATCATCTGCAAAAAGCATAAACAAGACCTTAACAGCTAGCTTAAAATTGTACTAAGGATGTAGACACAGCTCTTACATCTGTTATGCAGAGATTGAATAGAGCCGAAAAGTGGCCCTGCACACCACGCTCCCCACAGCAATTCAACAGATCTTATGTGAGACACATTTTGTTCATCACCAAATATGACAGCTCCTTTGTCTAAACAGACCAACATTGAAAACTGCTAAATATTACCCACAAATATTAAAAATAATAAATGTTGCATTGGCTGTGCCATCTTAATTTCATATTACAGTACAGTACATGCTTACTTTAATTTAAAAAACAAAAAACAAAAACAAACAAACAAAAAAAAGCAAGCAAATTAAACCACCTTGAACTTGCTTTTTAAAATTAAAAACTTAAGACCGCCCCAATGAACATATGAGCTTTTTGCTTCTTTCAAGTTTTATTTTGACACCATCCATATAGTTACATTAACATTTATGATATTGCTTCAGTTTGTACTTTGGTTTCAAGTCAAATCTGTTTTGGATTATTTATTTTGTTCTCCAGCAGGTGCACCTCTCACTCACAGCAGTGTTTAGTGCAAAAACTACCATTTTGATAAATGCCAATGGATACCATCACCGTTAATGTAAATATCACAGGCTTTTCATAAAAAAAAGGTTATTAAAGAGAATTTCAAATTGAATTAATGCTTCAGCTTGGAGTTGAATAACTCAGTTGTGCATGAACACAAAAATCAAGCAACACCGTTAGTTGACACATCTAAACTTCAGTAACTGACATAATGAATGCATTTTGTTTAAATACATCTGGACACATAACTTGATTGACTTGTTGATTTAAGATTAAAACATGCTAGGACAGAAAATGTGGCAGTGTTGAAAACAAAGCAGTTAATCTGTCAGAGCGACCATTCTGCTGATCTGATTAAAAACATCACACAAACTCTTAAAAAAAAACATCAAATGGAAGTTTTCACACTTAAACTATTACATTTTTAAGCAAAAACCCCAGATTTTTTTTAAGCATGTGTTTTACACATGCTGCTCAATTAGCTGTTTTTGCTAAGCTAAACTAAGCAACTAGTTATAACCATTAGTGGTTTGAATATATTTACAGATCTGCAGAAAAAGCAAAGTAGGTCATCGCCCAAAATATGAGACTATTATTCTGACATTTACACCCACATGCTTAATATTTTAATATTCTTTCATTGTTGGTTTTGCAGTCCTATTCACTCCCAGATTCAATGTTCTCGTTTAGTCCCCCCCAAAAAAGATGATTCATCTTGTGAAAAAAGGCTCCCAGTTGACATTATTGTCATGCATAAATGTACCAATAATTAGATGACTTGTGCATTTTGAAAAGAAGTTTCTAACTGACTTATTGGTTGAAAGAAAGCTCTTGGACAAATTTAACTAAGATTTTGTAAGTGAGCACAAAAAGCTCAGGGTGTTTGAATAACCAACTCCCTCTACTCCCCATTAAAATGATTTCAGCTGATACTACATTTGCATTTGTTATCTGAAACCAAATTAAGACTCTCTGGTTGCTCTGATTTAAAGATATTTTCTACTATCTACCAAAAGATCTTTGGTTGCTACCATTTATTATCTTTATTCAGTTAGATTTCTTCTTCTCGTTTGCTAAAATGTCTCCCCCACTTATAAACGATATCCGAATTGGACCAGAAAATATATCCATATTCAGCTCCACATGTTGAGGAGGTAATTTAGCCTGTTAGCAAATATTGATAAAAGGAATCTGATGAAAGGCGGGATGCTGGGTGGATCTCCGGGGCAGCTGGTTCATCAGACAGATGTTCCAACTCATGTGGACGTTTAGAGCCAAATTTACACTGTGTTCCTCCTGGATGCATCAGATTGTGTTGACTTAGAGAAATAAACAGCAGCAGCACCACTTGCAGTAAAGGATTAATTCAGAGAGAACGTAGGACATTTAGACTGGAAATGTTTGAACAAGGTTATTTCTAAATTTATGATATCCACATTATATTCTGACATTCTCTCGACCTAAATCTGAAAACTAAATCAGTTTCTGGTGAGAAAAAGCAAGTTTCTAAGATCCATCCTATTTCTAAAGTCGCTTATCTTTAATTGCCTGCAACATGTGCACATGCCTCTGTTTATTTGAGTGTATAGTTAACAAAATATCTTATCACTGAATGGATTTTAATTAAACCTTTAAAGTAATAACTGGGTTAATATACGTCTGATTAATTTTTTTTCAAAATTTTATTTAAATCTTCCATTTTTTTAAACACACAAAAACATGAATACAAAAAGAAGAACAACAAACAAACAAGCAGCCTCCACTCTAAAAAAAAAAAAAAAAAAGGACAAAAACAAACAAACAAAACCCAAACTTGCCAAACAAACAAACAAAAAAGGAGAGGGACACGCCAAGAAAAGCAAACAAACAAACAAACAAACAAACAAACAAAACTGAAATATACCAACTATAAACCAGAAAGAAAGTAGGGAAAGTAAATAAGTAAATAATAATGATGTCAACGAGTGTAGTACAGAGGAAAAGTTGGTTCATTAAGCCAACAGTTGCTGTGGTTGCCAAACATGCGTGAATTGCTCTGAAAAGCCCTGTAGTGACATCCTAATTTTGTCAAGCTTAAAGAGTAAAGAATATCCCTGAGCCAGTGCAAAAAAGAAGGGGGATGAGGTACTTTCTATATCACTCGCCGAGCAATAATGGTCATAAACGCTAGAGAATTACCCTGAGATGGGGTTAAGGGGAGGGGTGGCCTCCAGAAAAGACCCCAAACAAGGCGCTTAGGGGTTTTGGTTAAATTTTTCTTCCAACCATCTCAGATATAGCAGCAAATATCTCCGTCCAAAAGGCAATAAGCCGAGGGCACTGCCAAAACATATGTATAAGATTTGCAGGGGACTGTTGACATCTGTCACAAGCTGGAGAGACGATGCTGTAGATTTTAGATAAACAGACTTTAGTGTAATACACATGGTGCACCAGCTTGCATTGGATAAGACAGTGCATCGCACAGACAGATACATCTAATTAACTTTGGAGGTCAACTTGATTCTAGATGGCTGCCACAGCAAAGCAACCATATTAATAAAGAAAAATGTGTATAAGTCAGTCTGTTTTAAAGAAACTAAGCTAACATTTTGTTTGATAGAAACTGAACATTGTCTCCATCACGTATTTCATAACACTTCTTGTTACATCTTTGTTATAAACTTGACATTAACCACTGATGGCTACCTCTGTTAATCAACCTAGCTTACAAAGATGGTTATACCTCATTGAGATGATCCGAAATGGAACTAAATTTTGATGTAGCAGTAGCTGAGAGTCATTTACAACAAATTTTCTGAGCACTAACAGATCAAACAAGGTAATGCAAGATATTTTGCATAATGTTTGACCGAAAAGGCAAAAGCTTTTCTTAACATAAAATTATATTGGATTAAAATTCTGTCAGGAAAGGTGACAAAGGATATGCATTCCTTCAAGGAATGGTAGGACATATTTAATAGATTCAGGTTATTATTTACATTTCTATTAGTATGAGGTAATTTATAATTATCTTTTGTCATTAATTAATGTGGCTAGAGTCTAAAGCTATAAAGTGATGAACAGTAAATATTGTGTTTATGTCAGAAGCACGGACACTGCTCACAGGCCTTTTGGTAATTTTCCTGGAGAGATGCTTCGCTAATGGCTTTTCTTTTTAGACCCTCAGCGATGGATTAGCAAGTCTTCACTGGAACTGAATAACAAAGGAGGATTAGCACTTTTTGCCTGTCCCCAAATCAGTCTGACGGATTAGCAATCTCCGCTGTCACTCTGGAGAATTCACTCTCGCTCCAAACGAATTCCAGTCAGCGTGACGGCCAAGGTGACATTCGACCGAAAGGGAAAGAGTCATTTTCATAAACTCCTCCTGGCAGAGCATGGCATCAAGCTGCGGGCGTTGTTGGCGCGACAGAGTCATGAGTATCAGCAGTCAAATGTGGAAACTCAATTGGATGCAGTTAAAACAGGCACTTTTTCCTTAAAATAGAGTCCCTGGACTACATGAAGGGAAAAACGCTGGAAGCTGGAAACACTAGTAAAACTAAAATACCAGAATCAAAGAAATACTAAACAATAACACAAAAGACATGGAACATGACAGTTATAAGTATTGACTTGGCAGATATTCTGATAAAAATAAATGTGGTAGTAGCTGAGATTTATCCTTGACACATAATTTAGGCTTTAACATCCCACCTTTAAATAATTATAAAACATATGTGTATTCAGATCTTCAACAAGAACAAACATCTAATTTAATCAAGTACAGTTCATATACTTTTGTGGTGACAAGTTGTACCCCCACTATCTTTGGCTGAAGGATTGCTATCAAGGCATTTAAAACAAGGTTTTAATTATAAACAACCAGCCTCAACAATACTTTAATTGCATATGTATGACAGTTTATCTCTTGTAACAGTTATGCAAAACAAATCGTTAATACAAGTATTTGATTTGTGGAGACTATCTGAGGACCCTCAACTGCATTGTCCAGCTTTGGGAGAGCGTCCTGCAGGTACCTTTCACATCCTTTATAAACAACTGACTTCTCTTGGCACTAATGTAATGCTTAGAAAGCGGCCAACATGAAGAGCACCAATGCCAAAAATCCATAGCCAAAACCTGTCTTACTGGGTGTTTTGGCGAGTCGTACACCTTCTTGTAATCGGTTGTGGACAGCAAAAGTGGCACAATGTGGAAAACATGACTATCAGCAAGGAAGAATCTGCAATCAGGTTTATTTCTGACCGAAGAAACCTTAGGTTCAATGTCTGCAAAGTTGACTAAATTTAGGAACATGGCACCATATCGATGCTGGAAGCTTTGGTGCCATAGCCAATCAGACAACTATAATCCAGGCTTTTAGGTCTGATTGGTTTGGCTCAGTGTTAAAGGTTGTTTTTCCTCAAAAGTTTTTCCATCTCCACAAATAAAAAAAAGAACTCTGGATCTCATTAGTAACTATTGGCATCATGCTTTTGGCTGCCTGCAAACACAGCCGAAGAATGGCAAATGTATTGTTTCTAGTGAACTGAAAGGTTTGCAAAACATACTTGAATCCCATAGTAATTAGTATTAACATGCATGCATGAATACACAGAAACTGTGTACAGACGTAAATGAAGCAATGGCTTTGAAGCTATACAAATGGGAATTTTTATTTTATTTTTATCACTGCACACAGGCCAGACTATAATGCATTAGATAGCACTTCAGTTATATCTTTAGACACTAGTCTTTTTGTCATAGTTATTTAAATTCAAACTATCCTACAACACAAATCCCCAGGGGAAGACATACTCTTCTAGATATCCAGTTAAAAAGAGGCTCAGAAAATTTTCAGGCCAGTGCTTTTAAGGAATGGAGAGGATTTTGTTTTTGTCTGGCTGCAGACTCAGAGTTTTTGCAGAAGCAATGTTTATTGAGTCTAACATGCCACAAGAAAAACTCTGGATCTCATTAATATCAATCAGCATGTTGGTTAATTGTCCTACCAAGGTCTTTTCTCTGGGATCACTCAGATTGGTTGTACAAGCTGTATGTTGGTTGACTCCATTTTAAAATGATGGAAGTCTTTCTTCTTTTAGAGACTTTATGGGCACGTTTTATTTCCCCTTAATTCCCCAAATGACAAATGAACTTGAGTTGGGTTTTATAGGCATTTACGGTAAATATCTACTGATACAAGTAGAATGGACATAACCTCAACTGTAAGATACTTTAAAAACCTACAAAAGACAACCTTTAGTGTTAAAATTATCAAGTTTATACATTTTAAGGCAAAAGCTCAATCCCATTTACTGTTCTAATATTGTCCACCTTCCATTAAAACATTGTGCATTCAGCAGGGAAAAGTGGAAAACTGCCATGATGCAAAACATTTCCAATTTTGCCTGAACTAGAAAAGCTGCTCTTTATAATTTGATTTTTGCATAAAATGTTTGCTTGGAAAGATTGCACTTTAAACTCTGGATGGTTCTTTATCTCGATCACTTTTTCTAAGGGCATATCAGGGCCGAGATGGGGTAGAGGCAAGGCAGCTGACCTGGGACCCGAAAGTCCCAGGTTCAATCCCCAGTCGTTGCACATCTCATGATGTCTCTGAGCAGGACACCCTATCCCCAATTGTTCCCTGGGCACCCTCAACAGCTGCCCACTGCTCCACCTGGGGTTGGATGGGTTAAATGTAGAGAGCCAATTTCACCAATGTATGGGAACATATAATGATGACAACACATGACACTTTATTATTATGAAAGTAAAATGCCTGAATGCCTTGCACATTTTAAATGCTATGCCATTTAATCAAAGTTGAGTTTTTATTTGTTATTAAATAATGTCATTTGCAAAGGCTTTATACCACATCTCAGTTCAGCAACATGTTTTGAAAATAAAAATAACAAAAAAAAAAATTACGTTTTGTGTAAAAATTGCCCAGAAATTTAGAAAAGGAAATCAAAATACTTGTTGCACCATTTTTAAAGTTCTGAAAAATTATTTATGCTACTGAAAGACTGAAAATTAAAAACATTAGTTACGATGTTTCCATAAGTAAATTAATGAAATGATTGCTTTTAAAAAAAAATATTGATTAATCTTGTTATTGGAAACACAAATTAAAATACGATGACTTCTCATCTGATCTGCTTCGTTAAATTAGCTGCAGTTATTTCTGGCCAGTAGCAGTCAAAGTGCATTTAATTTTCTTAATGCAGCTCTTTCAGAAGGTTTTCCCACAGTAAAAGCATTGACTTCTGCCCACTGTGGAATTACACTCCTCAGTAGTGACAGAAGCCCGAGGCTCCCTGGCTGAGACAGAAGCTCTTTTCTTCTGATGTATTTTCGCAGGAATCCACACACTCGATAAAAAAGGCATAAAATTAGTGTGTGTGTGGGGGAGTGTGTGTGTGTGTGTGTGTGTGTGTGTGTGTGTGTGTGTATGCTTTTACAGAGTATTTACCTGCTTTCTGCACCTGCCACATAATTGGCTGCTGCAAACAAAGCTGGAGAATAGCAAATATGAACTCTTTTGGGAACACAGCTGATTTGCACCAGCTAAGTGTTTGCAAAATGTACTTAAATCTCAGGATAATTGTATGAAAGCCTCAG
>JARVGS010000789.1:18998200-19008874 GCA_031762315.1 Hypsolebias antenori | reverse complement strand
ATTATTCATCAGTCATACATTATTCATCAGTCATCCATTATTCATCAGTCCTCCATTATTCATCAGTCATCCATTATTCATCAGTCATCCATCCAATATTCATCAGTCATCCATTATTCATCAGTCATCCATTATTCATCAGTCATCCATTATTCATCAGTCACCCATCCATTATTCATCAGTCATCCATTATTCATCAGTCATCCATTATTCATCAGTCACCCATCCATTCTTCATCAGTCATCCATCCACCATCCATCAGTCATCCATTCACATCCATCATTCATCAGTCATCCATCCACTATCCATCATTCATTAGTCATCCATCCACCATCATCATCATTCATCATTCATCCATCCACCATCATCATTCATCATTCATCCATCCATCATCATCATTCATCAGTCATCCATCCACCATCATCATTCATCATTCATCCATCCACCATCATCATTCATCAGTCATCCATCATCCAGCCATCATTCATCAGTCATCCATCCATCATCAGTCATCCATCATCCATCTGTCATCCATCAAGCATCCATCATCCATCCATAATTCATCAGTCATCCATAAGTCAACCATTATCCATCTATCAATCAACCATCAGTCATCCATCATCCATCAATTATCCAGGAATCACCCATCATCCATCCATCAGTTATCCATCAATCATCCATCAGTTATCCATCAGTCAACCATTATCCATCTATCAATCAACCATCAGTCACCCATCATCCATCAGTCATCCATCAATCATCCATCAGTCATCCATCAGTCAACCATTATCCATCTAGCAATCAACCATCAGTCATCCATCATCCATCAGTCATCAATCATCCATTAGTTATCCATCAATCATCTATCAATCATCCATCATCCATTCATCAGTCCTCCATGTCATCCATCATCCATCAGTCATGCATCATCCATCCATCATGCATCCATCAGTCAACTATTATCCATCTATCAATCAACCATCAGTCACCCATCATCCACCAGTCATCCATCAATCATCCATCAGTCATCCATCTGTCAACCATTATCCATCTATCCATCTATCAATCAACCATCAGTCATCCATCATTTTTCCATTAATCATCCATCATCCATCAATCATTCATCATCCATCAGTCATCCATCAATCATTCATCAATCAACCACCAGTTATCCATCAGTCATCATTCATCAATCATCCATCAATCTTCCATAAACAAGCCATCATCCATCACTCATCCATCATCCATCAATCATCTATCAATCATCAATCAAGCATCCATCAATAATCCATCATCCATCAATTAGCAATCAAGCATCCATTAATACTCTATCATCCATCAAGCATCCATGGATCAATCATCCATCCATCCATCCTTCAATCATCCATCCATCTTCCATCCATCCTTCAATAATTCATCAATCATCCATCAATCATCCATCCATCCATCATCAATCAATCATCCATCCATCTTCCATCCATCCTTCAATAATCCATCATCCATCAATCATCCATCCATCCATCAGTCATCCATCCATCATCCATCCATCCATCAATCATCAGTACTTCATTTAGCAGAAGTATTTTTTGTACGTTCTGCAGGACGGAAAGAAATGAATAACAAATGGAAACTGAAGGACAACAGACTGCAGGACCAGCCGATCACTCTCAGGAGATCCACATTAGACTGTACCGTGTAGAAAACTCATGAGAAGTTCACGATGACAAACTTCCGCTGGAACACCAAAAAGCAAGAGATAAAAGAAGCAGATCTGAGCCGGTCCAAGTCACCTAAGAGGCCTTGGATGACGCTGACCTCTGGTTCCTCCAGACCTTTCATCAAGAGCATTGTTTGGAACAAGAGGTGGGAGACAGACAGGAATATGAGCTGAGCAGTCCTGGAGGGAATACCTTTCACCTGCCACCTTCAAGGCCAGAGCTTCAACTAAAATCATCTCATGAAGAAACATCTGAGTGAAACATTTTATGATCAAAGATTATAAACAACACAATCTGTTGGTGCTCAGAGTGACTCTCAGCTACTACCACCCCAAATAAAACCACAGCGTTTCGATCATTTAAGGACTCAGGCAGTCCATTAGGCTTGGCGGCCATTTTAAACCTGGTTTACACCAAAAGTGAATGGGTTCAAAATGTAAACACAAACATTACTTTCTGGGAATTTCATTCAAATCTGAGCGGAAATACATGAGATATTTTACTAACAGACAAACATAAATTGGCTACAGAAGCTCACCGGCAGGAGAGAGCACCTTTATCTGAGAGTTCTCCAACAACCGGACCCTGAAACCCAAAAGGTTCCGGGTGTCGCCGACTTCGGGTCCACGACTCAGAACAGAAGGAAGGTTGGTAGAACCAGACCTGCAGGACGACACGGACCAGTTTAAAAACCAATACAGTAATCAATCGCTCAATTCATCAACAAAACAATTTCCGCTCTGATTTTACACGTTTACACTTATGATGTTCAGAGTTACAAACCAGATTCAAAAAAAGTTGGGACACTAAACAAATTGTGAATAAAAACTGAATGCAATGATGTGAAGGTGCCAACATCTAATATTTTATTCAGAATAGAACACAAATCACAGATCAAAAGTTTAAACTGAGAGAATGTATCATTTTAAGGGAAACATATGTTGAAAAATATGAGCCCACCCTCTCTCCCGTCAACTCCTCTCAGGCAGCCATAACTAAAATGGTTCAAAACATCAAAGTTCATAATAATCCAGGTAAAAAAAAAAAAAAAAAATCCAACAAATTTCAGTCAAGTCATCTGGACCGTTTATTAATTAATGTTTTTGTTGAGATGTTTTGTCCTTCATCCAAATAACTTCAAGGACTATGTGAGTGTGCTGCTTGTGGGACCTAGTTTGTTGTGGCTTCTCAGACTTCCGTTGGATGACGGACTACACGTCTCAAAAAAATAAACGTCTGGATGACTTGACTGAAATTTGTTGGATTTTTTACCTGGATTATTGAGCACGAACTTTGATGCTTTGAACACTTTGGCCATGGCTGCCTCAGAGGAGTCGATGGGGGAGAGGGTGGGCCCCAGAAGCCATCTTATCAACATCAAACTGATTGACCCCGCTGTGTGAATGTGCTGCTTGTGGGACTGAGCTTGTTGTGGCTCTTCAGATTGATGAAGTCCTTTGGATGAAGGACGAAAGATCAACAAACAAAAAAAAGAACCCATCCAGATGACCTGACTGAACTTTGTTAGATATGTAATTAATGATAAAATGTTGGAAGCTAAGTTTATTTCTGTTTTAAAATAGAGCAAATTTTCAGATAAACTTCACCTTAACTATCTTTACCTGACCTTTCCTTCAGTCAGCCGTTGTGCTTTCAGCACATCGTTTAATTTTAACTTGCACGCTTCCCCACCCTGATGTTACACGAACAAATCTCAGAATAGTTCTGTTTCACCTCAGACCAAACCAGGTGGGACCTGCCCTTGGTTCCAGTCCAAAACATTTCTTCACATCTTATTTTCCTGAGCTTGTTTCCTTGAACCTCATTGGGAATGTCATGAGGGGACAAAACAGGGTGGATGGACACATTTCTAAAGGAACAAAACAGAAAACACACCTTCAACTAGAATCCAACCTCACTGCCACAAAGCTTCACAAAAACTGATTTTAAAAAATGCTCCACAAAAACTAATTTGTTTGATAATCTCACACCACGTACGCTTCAATAAATGCATTGTCTTACTTTATTATAAAAATATGCATTCAGATAAAAACTTGTCAGAAGCTGCTCATGCATCCTGTTCTGACCTTACATTCTTAAATACAATTTCTGATCAGATAATTGATCAAATTATTGCTGTAGAAAACACAGTTGTTACTCACTACTGGATACATTTTTTTTTTCTTTCTTTCATTAAGAATTAATCTTGTTTTTCTGTGCTAAATAAACTCATTTGGAAACCTCTGGAGCTTCATTTCTCAGCATTTTGGAGAGTTCTGGCTCGTTTCATTGTTGCCACTTCGATTCTTTTGAGTTATTTAGATGCTTGTTCAAAAACGTATAATGCAGCTTTAAGCCTGATACCCAGTCATTTTCACACCTATCAGGAATTTCATCCATGTGACCAGAGTGGCTCCTCTGTGAGACAAATGGTAAATGGACTGTACTTATATAGCACCTTTTTATCTAGTCAAGATACACAAAGCACTTTACAATACAACCTGTGCCCTCATTTACCCATTGATTAACTCCCTTTTCCTTAAAAGGACTAAATCTGGCACTCTTTCTGAGTGCCATGAGTGGTACCATCAGCATGAGACAATGGCAAACCATTGCTGAACTGGATAAGCTCCAACTTAAATCTGCTGATAATCAGCTCTAACAAGTCACAGCTGTGCTAGAACTGTCAGTGAAGACGACCCTGCCCAGCAGAGGGACCCAAACACTCTCCCTGGACAGGTTACATGTCCGTCATAGGGACACAGAAAGATCCCAGGCCAGGATTCAATTGGGCGACCTTCTCACTGAGAGGCAACGCCTCTACCAACTGAGCCACCTGCCTGCAAAACAAAAACTGACTAAATTCTCAAAGAACATTTGCAAATTTTCTTTCAGTTTTGTGCAATCAACTAGTCTCCAACAGGCAGAGCCACAGAAATGCTGATTTAAGATTTTCACCTGAACAAGAAGTTTAGGTCCTTCAGCATGAGCAGCGAGATACTGGAGAGCTTCCACGACCACCAGTCTGTGGTGGAAAGGGACTTTTTGTTTTATTTCATCAAATAACCAGGAAACAAATGAAACCCTATATAAAATGATGACAGGAGAATGTGCATATTTAAAAGTATATTGAAACTGAATGTCTTTTCTATGTCTGTGCCACTCAGGAATGAATGGATGTTATTTAGTTGACCAAAAATGTTTCTGTTTTAGTTCCAGAGTTGGTGTTAAAGCTGTTCTTAGCTGGTTTTAATAAAAATAAAAACTATTAGTTAGATTTTTCCAACCAAAATCACTTTACTTGAAACATCTGTTTTCTTCAATGACTTTCTACTTTGTACAACTTCATCCCAGAAACATCTGTATGTGTTTGTTTTATTGTTTATTATTCATCTTTCTTACTGCTTATGAATATTTATGATGATCATTTTATTTTTCTGCCATCCATCCATCCATCCATCCATCCATCCATCCATCCATCCATCCATCCATCCATCCATCCATCCTTTCATTCATGAGTGGCACAGACATTGAAAAGACATTCAGTTTCAATACACTTTTAAATATGCATATTCTCCTGTCATCATTTTTTATAGGGTTTCATTTGTTTCCTGGTTATTTTATGAATTTTTTTTTGAAAAATTGTTCAAACAAACCTCAGCCAAGTTATAAATAAAACAGTTCCACTTCCTGTGGTGTTTTATTGTTCCTAATTGGAGAATGAAAACTTAAATTTTCCAGATGCCACCAAGCCTGATTCTGTCTTCTGTCAGCGCTGCAGTGCTTCTAGCTGTTTATTTACCATCTCTGCCCTCCAGCAGTTTGTTTTCCGGCTGCCTCTGAACCAGCCCTGTTCCGTCTTTTCAGCTGCCTCGTTATCTGCACCTCCAGTCTTTGTCTTGGGCTCAGCACAGCCATCACCTCCTCCCTGGACCTGCCCTCGGCTGCTCCTCGGTACAGTTTGCATTTCAGCTCAGGAACCCTGCATGCATCAGCTAACGCTACCCACCTGTTCAATAAAAAAAAAAAAAAAAAAAAAACTATAATAATCTCTATTTTGGTTGAAGTATATATTTATTTGAGACAAAAGCCATAATAAGAAAAAGAAACGAGACAGAGAGCTTGAAACTTCTTTGTCTCTGAAGAAGATCAGATCAAAATGTCACATTAGCATCAACTCCAAGGCTGCGTGGACATCCAGAACGAATCAATTCTCCAATCAATTTCTCTCGAAACAAATGAATCATGGCACGAGAGGTGAACAAAGCTGACACTCCTAGATAAGCTTATCAGGGTTTAAAGATGAGATCCATGTCTGACTGAAATAATTTTTCCTGCTAGTTTGACGATTTCGTTGGATTTGATTAGTCAGATCATATGAATGATCTATGGGGGCATATTATATACCAGTATATAAAAAATGACTGCTCAACTGGACTCAGTTTGGAATATTTTAACTGGAAACTCTGTTTTTTTGCAGCTGAGATGGAGGAAATCCAATCTTCCAAGTTAATCACAGAGATTTTGGCAGCTCCCAGTACGTGTTGAAAGGAGAGAAGGGCTGCCGTTCTCTGCCTCCTTTCTTCCTTCTGCTGCTCTGTACGACTGTTAATCTGCATTCATCTATTATCCATTCATACCCTTTGTCCCTCTTACTTACATGCATGATGCTTCCTTTTATTCTCATCTTCCGTGACATATTTTCACCTGTAACTAAGTCACAGGAGACCCCTGACTCCTCCATGTTGCATAATCAGGCTACGGAACAGTGTTTTCTGACACTTCTATCAGTATGAGGACAAAATGTTCTGGCAGAGACAGCAACATTTGAGGAAAATGCTGGAGAAGAGCAGGCTGACATTTGTCATTTTCTTTTATGTGGATTAGTATTTTTGTCAGGGTTGGAAAATTATAAAAGCATCACAGGCTAAATACCTTAATGTGTCAAGAGAAATATGTATTTTTTTTAGGATGAGAGCTTTGTATATTTTATCTTTTAGCTGATTTATCTTTAAAATATGCCTAATTTTTCCTAATTAAGTATCAAATGGAGGCTAGCCGAAAATTCAACATGGCAGACTCACCCAGCTGCAGCGCATCAGTCATCAGCCAGCCGACCCGGATATAAGGCCCCCGGTCCCAGGCTCTTCCTGTTTGCCAGCCACGCCGCGTTCTGCCTGCCTCGCACCTGCTGGACTTATCCCGCGGATCCTGCCATGTCAGTTCTCGTCACCGACGCTGCTCCGGGCTCCCTGGTCCTGTTTTCGGCTGCTGCTGGTCCGTTCTCTTCGCCTCCTCCCCCGGCTCCGCCGGTGTCCGGTTCGGGGTCCAGGTGGGGCTCCCTGGTTCCGGCTAGGCGCTCCCGTGGCCACCCCCGCTCCCGCAGCGGCTCTGCGCTTGCTGCTGGGCCTTTCCCCTCCTCGTGTCGCCTGGCTGATGTCTCCCCGGATGCCGCCCTCCTCGCGGCCGCTGGATCCCCGCCTCCTTTGCCTCGCGGCCCGTCTTCGGCGCGGCCGGTCCCGACCGTTCAGCAGCTTCCGGCGGCCCTCCTCACCTCCTTGGATGTGCTTCGGCGGTCAGTCTCCGACCTCAACGCCTGCCTCCGGCCCCTCGTGTCTGCTGGCCGCCTCGCCCGGGCTCGGCCCTCTTCTTCAGCTCTGCCGGTCCTGTTGCCGCCCCGGCGCTGCTCGGAGGCGCTCTCCCTCGCCGGCGCCCGTCCTGGCCCGTCTCCTGGTGAGATGTTGAGTTTCTTGCTTGTTTCCGGCTGTTGTGCCTCTCCCGCCGTGCTTCCCGTCCCGGGTTTCTTCGCCTCGCTCGCTGTGCTGCCTGCTCTTTCTTCGCGTCGGTATCGCTCCCTTCGCCCGCCGGCTCCGGCGGCCCGGTTGGGGTTTGTTTTGGGGGGTTAGTTTAGCTTCAGATTTGTTGATCGCGCCTCTTTCCGTTGACAGGCTCTTCCGTATCCGGGTCAGTGTTGCCAGATCTCGCGACAAAAACACGCGACCTGCTCCATGTAACAAAGCCTACAGCAAGCGACCCCAGCGAGCCCAACTGGCAACCCTCCATATCGTGTATATGAGGTAGTTTTGATCAGTACGTGTAACCGTACATTCATTATAGCGTTACAGTTAAACATCTGACTTATGATTAACGCTTTGGTTAACCTACTTTACAATATGTAACTACACTATAGACTTCATTTGCATGTGTAACTTTAATTCGCCTGTTTATATTATGCTTAACGCTGCAGATAACTTACTTTACATTCTGTAACTACACTATAGACTTCATTTGCATGTGTAACTTTAATTTGCCTGTTTATATCATGCTTAACACTTTGGATAACCTACTTTTACGTTCTGACTCATAACTATAGGCTAGATATGTATGTGTACCATTAATTCGCCTGTTTATATCATGCTTAACGCTGCAGATGACCTACTTTACATTTTGTAACAAATCTATAAACTACATTTGCGTGCACTACATTACTTCGCCTGTTTACATATGCTTAACGCTGCGGATAACCTACTGTACATCCTGTAACAAAACTATAAACTGTATTTACATATGTAACGTTAATTTGCCTGTTTATATTATGCCTAACGCTGCGGATAACCTACTTTATATTCTGAATCGACTACAACATTCGTTCGCATGTGTCACACTAATTCGCCTGTTTATACAAATTACTCCCACTAAGCCTCTGGGGCTCTTCTCCAGAGTGACCTCGTGATGAACAGGTACTATCTTAAGAATAGGTGTGGTTTTCAGTGAGTGTTGTCTGATTACACGCGCAGTTACTTCAGTATCCGCCACATCACCTGGCGATCCGTTGCTGTTACTCCCATTCCGTCCGTTAGCCATGTCCCTGGTCAATGTAATGTTCAGGATTAGTGCAGCTACCTCGGGCGGCCGTTCTGGGCGTTTCCGGGGCATCTCTCCAACAGCTAGGTCGCTGGTCTTCCTCGGCCTACTCCTCCTGCATCCGCCCGGACCTTCAATCGGTGCTCGCCGCTCAGCGCTCTCTCAGCTTGTAGGTGAGCTCATGTCAATTACTGGTGGTGGAGTCCTTCTGTGTTATCTGTCGCCCCTTTCTTTCTGGCAGCCTGACCAGGCTTGCTCTCCCCTCGTCCCTCTCCTCCAGCTGCCCATGCGGGCTCTCCTCTGCGGCTCACGATGCCTCGGTTCGTGTCTCCTGTCTCTCCTCTGGCAGCCCGTGCGGGCTCACTCCTCTGCGGCCCATGATGACTCGGCCCTCCTCTCTATCTCTCTCCTCTCTGGCAGCCCATGCGGGCTAGCAGCAGCCTATGCAGGCTCACTCTGCGGCCCATGATGACTCGGCCCACCTCTTTATCTGTTTCTCCTCTCTGGCAGCCCATGCGGGCTACCAGCAGCCTATGCAGGCTCACGCTGCGGCCCATGATGACTCGGCCCACCTCTTTATCCATCTCTCCTCTCTGGCAGCCCATGCGGGCTACCGGCAGCCCACGCGGGCTCACTCTGCGGCCATGATGGCTCGGCCCACCTCGCTTTCTGTCTCCTCTCTGGCAGCCCATGCGGGTTACCGGCAGCCTATGCAGGCTCACTCTGCGGCCCATGATGACTCGGCCCACTTCTTTATCTGTCTCTCCTCTCTGGCAGCCCATGCGGGCTTGCAGCGGCCTATGCAGGCTCCCTCTGCGGCCATGATGACTCAGCCCACCTCGCTTTCTGTCTCTCCTCTCTGGCAGCCCATGCGGGCTAGCAGCCGCCTATGCAGGCTCACTCTGCGGCCATGATGACTCGGCCCACCTCGCTTTCTGTCTCTCCTCTCTGGCAGCCCATGCGGGCTACCAGCAGCCTCTGCAGGCTCACTCTGCGGCCCATGATAACTCGGCCCACCTCTCTATCTGTCTCTCCTCTCTGGCAGCCCATGCGGGCTAGCAGCAGCGTATGCGGGCTCACTCTGCGGCCCAGGATGACTCGGCCCACCTCTTTATCTGTCTCTCCTCTCTGGCAGCCCATGCGGGCTCCCTCCTTGGCAGTTTCTCTCAGCCCATGCGGGCTCCCTCCTTGGCAGTCTCTCTCCACTCTCTCTCGCCCCTCTGGCGGCCCATGCGGGCTCTCACCCCCTTTTCCTCTCGCTCTCTGGCGGCCCGTGCGGACTCACTCCTCTGCAGCCTGACGTGCCTCCGCTTGCTCCCTCTGTCTCTCCCCTCTGGCAGCCCATGCGGGCCCTCTCCTCTGCAGCTCGTGCCTCGGCTCATGTCCCCTGTCTCTCCTCTCTGGCGGCCCATGCGGGCTCACCCCTCTGCAGCCTGTGTCATGTCCTCTATCTCTCCCCTCCGGCAGCTCATGCAGGCTCTCTTCTGCAGCCTGCGCTGACCCAGCGCTCTCTCTTTCTCTCCCCTCTGGCGGCTCATGCGGGCTTTCTCTCTGCTGGCAGCCCATGTGGGCTCGCTCCTCTGCAGTCCTGTGTCTCGGCTCTCTCTCTCTGTCTCTCCTCTCTGGCGGCCCATGCGGGTCCTCCCCTCTGCCGCTCATGTTGTCTTGGCTCGTGTCCCTATCTCTCTTCTCTGGCAGCCCATGCGGGCTTTCTCTCTGCCGCTCATGTTGTCTTGGCTCGTGTCCCTATCTCTCTTCTCTGGCGGCCCATGCGGGCTTTCTCTCTGCTGTCAGCCCATGCGGGCTCGCTCCTCTGCAGTCGTGTTGTCTCGGCTCACTCTCTCGGTCTCTCCTATCTGGCGGCCCATGCGGGTCCTCCCCTCTGCGGCTCATGTTGTCTTGGCTCTTGTCCTTATCTCTCTTCTCTGGTGGCCCATGCAGGCTTTCTCTCTGCTGTCAGCCCATGGGGGCTCGCTCCTCTGCAGTCTTGTTGTCTCGGCTCTCTCTCTCTGTCGCTCCTCTCTGGTTGTCCATGCGGGCTCCCTCTTTGGGGGTTTCTCTCCTCTTCTCTCTGGCGGCCCATTCGGGCCCT
>JARVGS010000789.1:18970886-18981936 GCA_031762315.1 Hypsolebias antenori | reverse complement strand
CACATCGAGAGGAGCCAGTTGAGGTGGCTCGGGCATCTGGTTAGGATGCCTCCTGGACGCCTCCCTGGTGAGGTGTTACGGGCACGTCCCACTGGGAGGAGACCCAGATGAAGACCCTGGAGGGACTATGTTTCACAGCTGGCCTGGGAACGCCTTGAGATTCCCCCGGAGGAGCTAGCCCAAGTGGCTGGGGAGAGGGAAGTCTGGGCCTCCGTACTTAAGCTGCTACCCCCGCGACCCAACCCCAGATAAGTGGAAGAAATTAGATGGATGGATGGATGGATGTTTTGGCATACCCATTCATGTAAACACCCACCTATTATCTGATCTGATCATCCAGACTGTGTGTTCAACAGGCGTGCAACCCTCCTCCTTCACAAAGAAAACACCCCATCTCGCCTCCTATCCCATCCACCGATTGGCCAAGAAAGTGTATTTATCACATACATTAGTTTGGGTCAAAATATAATACATACTTTTAAAGCAGCAGTATGTTGTTTGTGTAATTTATTATCTTCTCCCTGAGTTGTGCTGATATAAGCAGAAGCTGACAGTCTGAATGAGTTCTACAGTACAATAGTGACACGCAGGGGCAACAACAGGAGCGGTCCAGAGAGGCAATGGACACCCTTTAAGTCTGCAATCTTGGTTTTAAAAGCTACACACAGAGATCCACTTCTGTCCCCAGAAGGCAACATACTGTCTTCACTTCAGTAATCACTCACTGTTTAATGTTTCTTAGTCCTTGTTTCAGGATTAGACCAGCAGTGGGATGCAGTTAGCAGCCTCTGTGCACACAGTCCCAAAAATCTTCTTTAAGCTTCAAGAGCTTCAATAGTTTTTCTCCAAACTACTTTCTAAAGTTATTCTTACAGTACAGGATGTGCACATTTGCCATCCCACCTGACTGCTTTCTTACAACCCATCACAGCTTTTGGCAGGTGACTTGGTTATGAAAGTATATTAATTTTACCTGTCACTGGTCTTCAAGCTTGTGTCTGAGCAACGTGTATCTGAGAGACTCTGGAGCAGCAATAACCCCGTGAAGGTCTTTGTAATGAGAGCGGTCGCTTGTAGGTTATACGAGTCCCAAAGCTGCTGCAGACTGTGTAATACACTTTCCACCTTTTTATTGCATGCAATACAGTCTCGTTGGTTTAAAGAAGTGATGCCAATCTGTTTGTTCTCTGCAAACGTCTGGTGCAAGAAGGAGGTTGTTCTTTGAAAAGTATCTCACGAGGTCAACTTTAATTTGTTTTGTCCTAATTACATGCTAAATAGGTTATAGACACACTGATGGTGCTCATTGGGTATATTAGAATAATGAGAGTTTTTGCTGTAATGATACAAACACCCAGCTCTCCTCTCGTTAGGATTCTCAAGATGAGAGTTGATGTTTTTTGAATAAAAGCTCAGCCCAAGTGTGTCATATCACACAACACTAAAAGGCAATAATTTATTTACCTAATGTATTTAGGTTAAACCTGGCTCAGTGAACTCACTGCATACAAGTGATATTCAATACATGTACGATACAAACTTTACCAGAACTGCCTTCTTCCACCTGCATAATACAGGATCGCTAAAATGAGAAACATCTCATCTAAAAATGTTACAACTGCTAAACTATTGTGTTGGATTGGATCCTCTGCAGCTTTAATGTTCATCTTCAGTTTCATAAACTTTAATGTTTAAAGGTTTAGTATTTCTTGAAGTGATGCATATCGCCTGAGTTGTAGCCATTTGAGTCAAACCTTCAAAATATTGTTATACACAATATCAGGTCACAATCAAAGTATCAAAGTATGTGTTGTGAGCTACTCTCAACTACTACCACATCAAAGTTTATCACAGGGTCTATAAAATTGACTGGATTGTAACCATTTTGTTGCTTTTTGAGGTCAGATGGCTGTGGTGGCCAACTTGAATTGGGTTGACCCCAGGGGTTAATCAGCTGTAGATGTAAATCCAGTGATTTTTAGCTGAAAGTTTTAGTAAAATCTGTCCAGTGACTCATATGGATATTTTGCCAACAGACAGACACGTGAATATGGGCAAGTTTATTATTACTTTCAACAGTGGGCAATAAGCATACCATAAGCAAACCACAAATCACTAAAATGACAAACCAAGCAGACTAAATACAAAAAAAATAAATAAATAAATACTTATTGCAATTTTTTAAAATAATTTCTTCAGTCAACCAAGTTTCACATTACTGTATAGACTAAAATCAAAAAGGCAGACTCACGCCTCTCCTCAACACATTTCTTTTTTGCACAAAATGTCGTTTACAGTGGGAAGCCCATGGTTGCCACTGTTTAAATGGAAAATATTTACATCGGTGAATTGAATGAACTGTGAGGGCGGGATAGCCTGAGCTCGTTTATCACACATGAATGATGCAGAGGAGCAGGAGGGTTCGTTGTTCCCTGCCAGTTTAAGACATAACTACTGGTGCAAACAGCAGGAAGCTTCACTAATTATTTCTGGTTTGTGTGAACACTGCCAGTTGTGACCTACCCCTTTGAAAGCCAGATGAATGCAAGGCTCAGATTAATGAGAATTTCTATTCATTCTATTTTGAAACTGTTCAGAATGTGTTCAAACTCACTGATGATGAACTTGGTTTAGGGAGAAACTGCTCTTCTTTTCAGTCCTGCTGGATTACTGACACCTGCTCTGCCAGGTGAACGTGATTAACCACCCAGGAAGATCGATTACCAGCAGCACGTGAGGTGCTGAGGTCAGGATAAAGAAACAATCACTGGGTTAATTCTCATAATTATAGTTAAACATCAGGTTGTATCAATTAGCAGTGACAGAAAAGGAGGGAAAAAAAAATCAGAAAACCTACAGGATAATAAGTTTATGCTTTACATTTAAGGCATAACGAGCAAAATTGCATTTCCTGTGAAAATACATTGTGAATGCTTATTGCAGACGAAATAGCTGAAAAACAGCTGAAATTAGCTAAAAACATGCTGAAATTGACGAGCAAGCTTAAATTAGCTGAAGAAAATAAAAAGAACGCATATGTGCTGAATTAAATTTAAATAAGCAAAAATGAGTACAAAATTTAGGAATTTAGGTTAAAAAAGCTGAAATTAGCACAAAAAAATCTGAAAAGGCAGAAAGAAGCTTAAACTATCAGAAGGATGTGGAAAGCGCTGACATAAGCTTTAAAAAAGTGTGGAATTACCTGAAAAAGCTAAAATTAGCATGACACAGCAAAATTTTAGCTGAAACAGCAGAAAAAGCTGGAACTAGCTTAAAAAGGCTGAAAGGAGCATAACAAGCTAAAGTTTGCATAAAGAAGTTAATTAGGCTGAAAGTAGCAGAAATTACCATGAAAAACTTGAATTGATCTGAAAACGGTTGAAATTAACTAAAGCAGCTGAAAAGGGAACAAGCTTAAGTTAGCAGAATGAATCACAAAGAACACCTTTGTCCATTTTCATTTAGGCTAAAAGAAGCAGAAATGAGCACAAAAATTGGAAATTATATGAAAAAGTTGAAATTAGTTCATTAAAAGACAGCTGAAAAGAAAAGCAGAAAGGAGCTTAAAATACCAGAGGGAAGTGGAGAGAGAGCACATTTTCACTGAAATAGGCTGAAAAAAAGTTGGAATTAGTCCATAAAATGTGGAATTAGCTGTAGAAGCTAAAAATAGCATAAAAATAGTCAAACGTATGGAATAGTGATGATAACTGGAAGAATAATAAATATAAACTGGATCACAAGAGGGTGAAGGCTTAAAAAAAACACTTTTTTTTTTTTTTTTTTTTTTACCATCATTTGGTGGTGAAAAATATATATATATTTTTTCTTTTTTGGGGTGGGGGGACTCTTTATGAAGGAAAGATGTTGGTTTGTTGACATTGTCAAAATGCTAATTCTGCAAATAAAACTGTATAAGAAGTAACTTTATAAAGTTTGATTTAAATACTTCTCTTTGCCCACAGACCATTTTACTTGTCCAACATCTACGTTCCCACAGATCTGCCCAGTGGATTAAAAAGCCTAATGTCATTTCAGCTGCGCACATAATGTCAGCGGGAAATAAAAACAATGTAAAGGATGTTAATGGGCAGGACTCAAATACAGAGCCCTGAGGCATCAACAGGCTGATGAAACACCTTCTTTTTTTTAAATATAGAAGAGAAACAGAACATTAATATCTCCAAAGATTAAAACATCTGTAGGGAAATGTCTGTCTTGTTTCTTGGAAAACTCGGGCTGTAAAAACATCAGCTGCTGCCGTGACTGACGGCTCACACAGCCGCCGGGAAACTAGCAGGCATTGGTTTCCCAGCTGACTCTCTCTTTCACTCTTTGTTTTTTTTTTCTTTTTGTTTTTTTTTTTGTTTTGTTCTTTTGAAACACAAGTCGCCACTGCACAAGCTGTTACATTTGTTGCTTCCAATTTGTCTCAGAAAATGCAACTCAGAGCTCAGAACACCAAATCAGAGATTAAAGTGCCATTCACACATTGAAAAATGAAATGGGTGTACACTACTGCTACTACAGTATTCCATGTTTTACTGTATATTTTGCATACATAAACAGTAAGGTTTGACCATACTATGTGCTGCAATTGTTTTATTTCAACACAAGCTGGGGAACGTGATCCTAAAGTTTATTAATATGGGCTTTTAATCACTTTTTATAAATATGGCAGCCAGGTGGGATTGTTTCAAGGTGAAAATGTGACGTTCCAGTTTACTGATTTTGTTTGGGAAAGTCTAAGATTACAGCTAAAATGGAAATTTTGAATTGTTTCAGAGCTGAGCTAATGAGCCTGTTGTCTCCAGAATAGTTAAAATCTGAAAACCCAAACCATTTAATGGCTTTTCTCTCCTGACAAAAACTTTAAAATGCACAAATAGTTAGCAGTAATGAGGTTTTAGGGCATTAACTGCAGCGTCTGAGACCTCCTAGTGTCTGCAGGGAGATCAATAAATGTTATATCGGTCCTGTGCTGCGCTCGGAGCTAACATGGTGATAATCTGCTTTTGCTTCTCAAGTGACTGTCAGACTCAAACAGGTGTTCAGGGAGTCTGGGTCGATACTTCAAAACCTGCTCTTTCTCTGATGGGGTCTCAAAGGCCCCTTATGATATATATTTTTTTTTAATATGTGCTTGAGTTGGGAGCATAGTCTGAACACAACACAACAGGTTAACGGGAGAGTCCAGTTGGTTTTGAAGGGATGTTCTGACAGATCAGCAGTCGGAGTTGGTAGAAAAAGGCAAAATACTTATGGTAATCAAACTTTGTACATGTATTATCAATTTTATTGACAAAAGTGAAACAGATGAGAATTTAAAAGTGGAGTTAGGAACTGGTTTAATGTCCAATTTCAGCTGTACAGTGAAAAAAAAAAAAAAGAATAAAACGAAAGTAAGATGGGATGTCTCCAACATTATTCTGAATACACTAAAGCACATTGCTAATATTAAACTAGCAGTATGTAAACAAACACCTGATGATGTCAAAGTTACGTAATTTTTATAATATTTTTGTAATTGTGTGAATGCTCATTAAGTATTCACTCTGTTGTATTGTATTCACTATTTCTTAGTTCATATCTTAGATCTTATTACTGTTTTTCTTTTACATTTTATACTTTTTGTTGGATGTAACTGGGACCCTGTGTACACAATTTCATTCCACCACATGTACCACATGTGGTCCGTATGACAATAAAGAACCTTGAATCAGCTTGTCCTAGTAGTCAAAGCTTAAGGCTTAATTGGAAGTACGAAGAACATACTTTTGGCCTCAAACTTCTGCTCCAGCTGGGCAGGAGCTTCATCGGTAAATTGGGTCAAAAGAAATATGAGTGTTTGTAAAGGAACTTGTGTGAGAAAGTAACTGAGTCATTCACAACACATATATTATACACATTATACAAGATTTTGCTTAAGACATTAGCATTAATTATTAGTCTACGCTGTCTGTTAGCAAAATATTTCATGAACACTGGATGTGGCCCTGTGATGGACTAAGACCTGTCCAGGGTGTCCCCCCGTCTCTTGCACAGTGATGGCTGGACATGGGTACCAGTGACCCCCACGGCCCAAAAAGGAAGAAGCAGGTAAAGATGATGGATGGATGGATGGATGTACAGATCTGTGGCTATGCTTCTACAACTCATTAACATTTGGCTTAAACCCAATTCACAACTGATCAACCTTAGACAAAATGTCTATAAACCAGTAAAGTTTACAGGAGCTTAGTGTGGTAATATTGAAACACATTTAGCCAGACCTGGAAAAATCACATGAGCTTATGCATCATGTCATTTACAAGGTTTGATGAACATGGTTACATTCTGTCCCTTGAAAGGTGGTCAGCCAAATGCATTCCTTCAAGAAGTGCTAGGCATTTCATTTTATATTGTACTGTATTTCATTATTGCACTATGGCAAAGCCAGTTAAAAACACTTTCAACAAAAGATCACAAAACAAATAATCTGGAAAACCTGCATCACAGATTAAACTTTTCTAGTGTTTTGACAGCTCAAACTGACAAAAAACAAAAAAAGAATGAAGATTCTTCAATAAAATGAGACAGCTGTCTATAATTTACTGTTTCCACACAAAACTAAAATGTAACCAACTCAGCACATGCAACTGTGCTGCTGCTTGAAATAATTTATTCTATAAATCCAAGATCCACGTGCAGTGACGAAGAGTCTGGCACCTGAGAACAGTAGAAAAAGAAGTGCAGTGTGAAAAGTTTGTGTGCACTACCTGCATAGTGAATCAGTGGTCATTGCATGCTAGGCATCAAAATCTAATTTGCATAGCAGCAGAACTGCCAAGAAAAAAAGAAACATTTTTTAAAGTACCAGGTGAACTTTTGATACACAGTCCCCAGAACGTTAGCATACGGAAAAGTTACTCCGTTAAACTAATTCTAATTAAGTTTTAGGAACATAACAATAAATTTCAACATATTCAGTCAAATCTCCTACTTTTACCACGGCATTTGTTTTAATGAGATGGTAAGAATTGCTGAAGTGACCTTTATTGATGCTACTAATTTTATAATTAATGTTGCTAAACTGCATATTGGTTTAATACAATTATATTTGCAGAATAAAATATTTTTCTTACCTTTTGTTATATAACCATTTCTGAGTAGATGAGCTGAAATGGAACAAATTAAATCCGGACTTGCATCAGTTTTTTTTCTTCAGTTTTTGAAAATATGTTATGCTTTATGGAGATCAACACTGACTTCTAAGATGTTTTTTGAAGCAGGTAATTGGATTTCCCTTCAGGCTCCTCTCTTGTGGAACCAACTTCCAGTTTCTGTCTGTAAGACTGACACATTGTCCAGTTTTAAGACTGGACTTAAGACTTTCCTTTTTGATGAATCCTATAGTTAGGGTTGGCTTTTTATGCTGCCATAGGCTTAGACTACTGGAGTACAAATTGACCTAAATTCCTTAAATTAATGGTTAAAATGGAATAGTTTTCATTTGGTACGATTTCTATCTTAATGTGATTCTCGACCTGCCATTGTGTATCTGTTCCTCCTTCCTGTTCCCCTCAAACCCAGCTGGTCGAAGCAGATGACCTCTTGTCCTGAGCCTGCATGGTTCAGCTGAAGGTTTCTTCCTCATGAGGGAGTTTTTCCTTTCCACTGTCACCTTCATGCTTGCTCAGGATGAGAGTTCTGTGATGGAGTTCATCTCCAAGCAGTCTGCTCCTCAGAGAAATAATGTTAAATTATAATTTTTATATATGAATGTTTCTGTTCAGATGACTTCTGTTGTGACTTGGGGCTATAGAAATAAACTGAATTGAATTGAAATATCATTAAGTGTTCAGAGAAGACAAAACCTTACATCCCATCTTCTTCTGTTGAAGAGAGTCTAAGCAGCAGGATGTAGTTTTATTGAAGGTGCCATGTGAGGGGCTCCTCCCTACTCGATGTCACACTGTCATGGTGTTACCCAACATAAAGCTCCGTGTGTGAGAAGAATGAAGGTTTAGCTCTACAACAGCAAGGGAAGAACTACAGGATTCACCTACAAGATTCAACAAGTCTGCTGGCTTCATTAGGTAGAGAACTTTACTAAGTGGCTTTTTATATAGGTGAATGTTTCTGCTCAGTGCCCTGAGACAACTTAGTTGTGATTTGGCGCTATATAAATGAACTGAATTGAACTGAACTACATGAAGAGTTAATGCCTGAAAAATATGATCTGACTTTAGTTTTTACCAAAAACAGCATTCTGTTGGTTGACATGGAGCAAGCAGGATCTAAAACCAGCTGACCAAGAAGGTGAGCACTCGGGTCTCTCCCCTGGGCGCCCCTTTCTCCCTGCATGGAGACAGCAGCCACTCCATGGTGGAGATCTCTCCGGCAGAATTCCCTCCACCCTCATACCCCCTCTTTGCTTTTGTCTCTAATGCGGACCGGGGATAACAGGGGCCCCTGCCATCAGAAAAGCCCAGTGTCTCTCCCATAAAACCACATATATGGCTGTGGAGAAGCTTACGCTGTAATCCTGCATGACGGATTGAGTCTGCCACTGCAGCACTCGCTCCCTCTCCGGTCCCCTCTCTCTTTTTCCCTCTCCTCTTCATTTTCGGCAGAAACTTCTGTGGCAGCAGGCGCGTGCTCCAGCATGCAGACACCCACATTTGTCAAAAACAATGTAATATAGGTGATCGGGCGAGTGTACATAATGCACCCTCATATGGCTACATGCACTTTTTGCATTTGTTCCAGCGTCCCTTTAACCTGAAAACCTACAGAAGCCTATAGCGGCGTACGCTGAAACGTTTTCAGGACGCTCAAAGGGGGAGAATAAATAGATGTCAGTGGTGGGGAATGGAAAATAGGTTTCCCTTTTTTTTGCATGTGGAAAAGAACAGAAGGTAAAAGATACTTTCACAAAGACCTGTGCAGCAGAGGAGAATGAATCCCAGTGGGGAGTCTTGGGGAAAGCAGGAGCTGGAGAGGTATACAGCTGACCTGGATATTGCGTCAACGCTCCCATGGCATGGATTACTGCACAGTGCCAGAAATGGCCTCTGTTAGAAAGGAAATTTATACATCACCATTAGGATACCTCTGAGCCTGATGTGCACACACCTGTCATTGTCTGCAGAACCATTCTCATTTCAACCTCCATCTCAAACTCTTTCCTTATCGTTCACTCTGTTTGTGGGTTTTTACTCCTCCTTCTGGGCCATAATCCCACCTCTCAGTCACCGTTTCACTGTTTCTTTGTGAGCATTAGCCTTTCAGATATCTTTCTGTAGCATGCAGGAGAAGTTATCATCCCTCCCTCGCTTTATCTGTCTAATCTTCCTTAATCTGCCATCCCAGAGTGAAGTGAGAATTAGTTTCTTACTCCTCCTCATCAATCTCTTGCACCTCCTCTCCTTCCACCTCCTTCACCCCATCTCTCATTCTCTCCATCCTCCTGCATCTCCTGTGGATCAGCTTCACCAGCTGCTTCCCTTAATCCTCCTTGCTCACGCCGCCACCCCTCCTCTGCCTCATCTCGCCTCGTCTCCTGCTTTATGCCATCAGCAGAGCTGCAGAGGTCACTTCGTGCCTCTCCTTCCATCACCTTCGCTTTCCATTTCCACCTCCAGCACTTGGATTTCTTTTTGTCGCTCCTTCCCTTCAAAGGCTCTCCAGACTCTCAATCACGCCCCGTTAACCCCGAGCACTGTGCTCGTCTGTCTGTTGGTTTCTAAAGACACAAACTTTCATTTAGATGCTTCTTATTTAACAACAGGAGATATTTCAAGAAACAGGGGTGGTCCTAGCCTGTCTGGTGCCCATCTCCCCCCCCCCACCCCCCTCCACGCTTCTCTGTGACATATCATTTAGATTGCCATGTACCATCACAGGCACCCAAAGTTTCTTTGACTATGTCATTCAAAAAACTTTAACTTGAAGAAACTAGATATGCACAGAGTAAGACACATAAATACTGTATATCATGAATTTAAAAGTATAAAATACAAATGCAAAAAATAAATACTGTAGAAAATAAACACAATTCAAATATGGCATTTCTAAATTGCATCAATGGATGAACACTTGAGAAAATCTGTAGAAAAGTTATAATTTGATCGAGACACAAATGTCTCTGCACAGCTGTCAAGGAAAGGCTGAACTATTCTGTATAAGATAATTTACACTATGGTACTTCAAGAAACACAAATTAAATTAGTGAATCTACACTGTTACTTTTCCAACAAGAAATACAGATTCAGCTGCACAACTGCCACCTAAATGTCAGCAGTTGTTTGGTTGACACTGTCGTAGCCAAGACACACACAAACAGGCCTACATGTCCAGTTAGTGAAGTATTCAGAATAAGAGACAAGTTAACACCTCTTCCAGTTAATGGCTATTTAACATGGTTCGAGCTACATCACAAGATCATTGCCTTTAGTCATTAAAGGAGCCTAATATTACTCTCCCATTTAGTGGTTTAGTTATAGATCATTTCAAGCTTCAGAATTGTAATATTTTCTGCTGAAAACCAAATAATTCATCCTAAGCAGCTAAACATAAACAACAGTTAGCATCTTATGTTATTAATTATCAGTAAGCCTATATTTGCAACAGACTATAGCTTATATAACAGAACAACTTTCATATTACAAAAGATGACACAGCTGCAGACCTTTAGCTGTTGCTCGTTTCTCCTCTTTTTCCTAAACTGGACACCTGATGGATTTGACCTGTTCTGGTCTGTTCTGTTCATCTGATGAAATGGCTCTGCGTTTGTAGGAAATTTAAACTCATCTTTGGTCTTGTAGTGTTTCAAAGCGCACACTTTTTCACAACCAGCTTTTCATTTTCAGCCTTTTTAACATTCTGGAATGTGTGGACCTTTGCCAGGTGGGCTAGATTGCACTTTGAGTGCCCTGCTTCTCTTTAAAACGCAGGAAGCACTTATCCCAGCCACTGACACACACACACACACACACACACACACACGCACACACACACACACACACACACACACACATAATGGGAGGCTGCAAGAGAGTTGCATTCG
>JARVGS010000789.1:18945840-18961795 GCA_031762315.1 Hypsolebias antenori | reverse complement strand
TTAAAATAAATTATTTTAAATTAGTTAGCACCTGCTGCACATTTGTGCAGCCCACACTGCTGAATAAACTTCCTGCTGCAGCTGACCAGTTGTACACCTGCAGAGCGGAGAAGTGGGCGTGGCCAAGAGTGCTTGCAGGTGGCTGAGAGCAGCAGAGACAGAGAGTGAAATCATGACATCCCATGCTCTGTTAGCGCGTTTAGAGTATAGAAACATTGTTCAGAATATTGCAAGTGTGTGGAAAGGGTTTAAAATGCATTGATATACTACTTACTACTTGTACTACTATTCCTACTTCGCAGTTTCTCCACTTATTGTGGGTCTTCAGGGTACGGATAAACGAGGGACTACTGTACAGGAAAACAATTAATGTGCATTTTGTAACAAAAAGATAAAGTAATTTCAAAAGTCTTCTCACTGAGTGTACAGGAAGTCTGTTTCTGCTTAGCGACAGGACACAGATGCCAAATGTCTGTGCATCGCAGCCAGGGACCTTAAAAGCAGCAAGAGACACTCACCACAACACAGTGAGGCTCAGCAGCCACCAACTAAACATTTCCATTACTTTATATTTGACAGGGCTGTGGTTCCTCACCATTAACTCAACTCACAGTCAAGGCAACAGTATATTGTGTGAGATGTAGACAAAACAGCAACAATAAAAGCATCTGATTGGTGGCTTCCAGCTACAACAGGATGTAATCACCCATTTCTGCAGGCAACAAGTGTGATGACAGAGTGGTGTCTCTAATTATGGCTGCCAGCGAGTAATAAATGTACCCCTTTAGGGAAGGGAGGCGCAGACATGATTAATAATGCACTGGGTTAAAGTAACAGAACAGGCTAAGTTGAACGTACAGTTTCCAGCCAGATGCGATCCAGTTCTTGTTTTCTCTGCTGTTTGTTAAGTGTGATGAGCCAACGTCCACCACGCTTGTTCCTCTCATCCTCCCACATGGGCTCTATACCGTCCTGCACAAACAGCTCATGTTAAAATACAGTACAGTATGTTTAAAACTTCAAACAACCTGCAACTAGAGAAATTGTTTTTCCTGTGAAAATGCAGTGTGGATGCTTATTGCTGAAGAACTTGCTGAAAACAGCTGAAATTAACAACAACAAAAAAAAGCTGAGTTTTAGCTGAAAAGGAAGAACAAGCCTAAATTAGCAGAAGAAAGCAGAGAGAACACATATTTGCTGAATTAAGTTTAAATAAGCAGAAATTAGCACAAAATGTAGGAAATTAGCTAAAAAAGGCTACAATTAGCAAATAGCTGAAAAGTAGCTGAAAAGACAGGAATAAGAACTACCAGAAGAAAGTGGACAGAGCTGAAATGAGCAAAAAAAAAAAAAAGTGGATTTTGCTGGATAGAACAGACAAATAGCAGCTGAAATAACTGAAACTATCAGAAATAAGCTGAAAGGAGCATAACAAGCTGAAATGAGCAGAAATAAGTTAATTAGGCTGAAAGTACTGTAGTAGAAGTTTACCACAAAAAAATTGAATTTATCTGAAAACAGCTAAAGTTAGCTTAAAAATGCAAAGAAAGTAGCTGAAAAGGTAAAACAAGCTTAAATTAGCAGAAGAAAGCAGAAAGAACATGTTTGGCCGATTATGCTGAAAGAAGAGGAAATGAACACAAAAAAGTGGAAATTATCTGGAAAAAGCGGAAATCAGAAAAAAAAAACAAACAAACAAACAAACAAAAAAAAAAAACAGAAAGCTTAAATTACCAAAAGGAAGTGGAGAGAGAACATTTTGCTGAATTAGGCAGAAAAGAGTTGAAATGAGTGCAAAAGATGTGAAATTAGCTGAAAAAGCTAAAATTTGCATAAAACAGTTAAACTGAAGCTGAAATAGCAGGAAAAGCTTAAACTTGCAGAAAAAGGCTGAAAGAAGCATAAACTGAAATTAGCAGAAAAAAGTCAGAAGTAGCTCAGAAAATTAGTAGTTGGCAGTAAAATCTGAAAGGAGCACAAAACAGCAGAAATTAGCTGAAACTGAAAAAAAAGTTTAAATTTGCAGAAGGAAGCTAAGAGAAGCTGAAGCAGAACAAAATGTGAAAGGAGCAGTAAAAGGTTGTAAACACATCGGAAGATTTGAAGGATGTAAAATGAGCTCAATTCATTTCCTATGAGAAGAAAATGGCAGAAAAGGCTAAATATTTCAAAAAGGTAAAGTTGCACCAATACAAAAGTCAAAGCAGAATTGTCATGAAAAAGCTGAACGTTTTGATTTATGATTGCACAAAAATTGAGAATGAGAAAGATGCAGAAAAACATATAGAAGACAAATGGATCACAGTAGTGAGAAATCGCAGCATGGTTTTCCTACTACTGTAATAATACTAATATTTAAAAGACAGCAGAAACTCAAACATTCAACATTTATCTTAAATATTGCTGTAATTTGTCAAAATACCAAGCTTCCAGAAATTTTCAACGATAATCTTCTATTCCATTTTCCTTTTATCAAACAACTTCTTTTATTATTGCAGACGTGTGAACTGAATTCAGTTGTAGTTATCATTTACGCACAAATTATTAGCAAGTCTTATGTTTATTTCATCTGCAAATATCTTTAAACGAGTAGTTCATCCAACCTACCTTAAAGAGAGAGTAGTCACAGCCAGACAGGAGGTTGCTTGATAACTGGATGTGATTGTAGAGACTGAAACAGAGAGTGCAACAGTATTATAATTAATAAAATAATTCAACTATTTAAAAAGGCATTTGAGAATATTTTACTCCTTCAGTCAAAATACTGAAAATCTGATTATTATTGCTCCTTACGCCCAAAAATCTTCAACTGTGTCAAATTTGGAGATGAGTCGCAGGTTGGCCTGCCATGTTTTAGTCCTGTCATTCTTGAAGAACCACAGAGACCACCTGTTTGGAGCGCAAAAGTATAAATTAGGAACACATGATAAACAAATAAAATCAAATACTTGAAGCTTTAAAGAAGTGACAGGACACTTCAGACGCAAACTGCTCCTTAAATTTTTTTTATGCTCCAATAAATTGTGATGTGTCATACTACCGGTAATTCAATTCTATATTGTTTTATAGGCCACGGCCAGAAGAATAAGGTAAAGTGTGACTATATAAATAAAGTAATTAATCAGTCAGTGTGTTCGTAGAGTACAATTCAAACTAGAGCAATTGCATTTACTGTGAAAATGCAGTGTGAATGCTTATTGATGAACAATTTGAAGAAAAACAGCTGAAATTAGCTAAAAAGCATAATAAAATGGAGCTGAAATGGAAGAACTGGCCTAAATTAGCAGAAGAAAGCAGAAAGAAGAACACATATTTGCTGAATTAGGTTTAAATATGCAGAAATGAGCACAAAAATTAGGAAGTTGGCTAAAAAGGGCTAAAAATAGCACAAAAATCTGCTGAAAAGTAACTGAAAAGATAGAAAGAAGCTTAAACTACCAGAAGGAAGTGGAAAGAGTTGAAATTACCTAAAAAAAAAAAAAAAAAGTGGAATTTGCTGAAAAAGCTAAAAATTTGCATAAATCAGCTGAATAGTACAGTAGCTGAAATGAGTAAAACTAGCAGAAATTATCTGAAAGGAGTACAACAAACTAAAGTTAGCAGAAATAAGCAGAAATTACCACAAAAAAACCTTGAATTTATCTGAAAACAGCTAAAATTAGCTTAAAAAAGGTAGAACAAGCTCAAATTAGCAATTAGTACAAAACGTAGAAATTATCTGAAAAAAAGCAAAAATTAGCAAAAAAAAAACAACAATAACAACAACAATAAAAAAAACAGTTGAAAGGTAACCAATCAAAGCAGAAAGAAACTTAAATTACCAGAGGGAAGTGGAGAGAGCACATTTTTGCTGAATTAGGCTGAAAAAAGTTGAATTGAGTGCAAAAAATGTGGAGTTAGAAGAAAACATAAGATTAGCATAAAAAATCTAAATGGTAGCTGAAATTGCAGAAACAAGCTGAAAGGAGCATAACAAGCTGAAATTTTTAGAACAATGTTAGAAGAAGCATAAAAACATTGTAGTTAGCAGAAAGAAGCTGGAAGGAGCACAAAACAGCTGGAAAAAAACAGCTGAAATTAGCTGAAAAAGTTTAAATTTGCACAAGGAAGCTGAAAGACGCCAAACCAGAACAAAATGTGAAAGCAGCAGTAAAAGGTTATTACAGATCTAAAGAGTTGAAGGATGTAAAAGGAGCTCAGTTCATTTTCTATGAGAAAAAGTGGCAGAAAAGGCTAAATATTTCAAAAAGCTAAAGTTACACCAATACCAAAAGCCATAGCAGTAACGAGCTGAACGTTTTGATTCATGATTTGTTGAAATGGCACAAATATTCTGGAATGACGTACAGAAGAAAAATGGATCACAATATCTATATTTAAAAAGTCCGTTAGCTTCAAGTTACTTTTGGTTTTTCTTCAGATATGATAAAAATATGAAGCCATAATCTCAGGGAGTGCAGATTCTACAGTCCTTCTGATGAATTTCAGCAGGTTTTTCTTGACCTTCCATTAAAATAAAGACAGCTGCAACCATCACTCTTCAGATAAAAACAAATATGTAAAGACTAAAAGGTAGGATTGTTATTTTTTTAATTAACTTGAATACTAGTGCCAGCAAATATATAAACAAATCAAATGTATATTAATAACTGAGTTTGTGTTGGCCATCCTGAACACAATGGAGCTGTGCGAGGCTGCTGAAATGTTCTGAAGTCCAACTTTTCTCTTTGGTGACTGGCTTTTTGATGAGTTTGCCTTCTCTATTTGACCCTGTTGGACATAAATATCCTCATGGAATTTAAATATACATAAAATATTCAGTCATTGCTTATCTGTATTCAGCAAAGCGGGCAGATGGAAGCTATCAGAGAGTGGATTGAGAGAAAAACAGTGAACAACCCTGGACAGGTCAGCCGACCAGCTCCACTGTGGGGAAATAAAAAGCAGCAGACTGTCTGCACAAAGAGCACAAACACAGTCACCTGTGATGAAGCTGGCTGCTAATACAAACAGAAATAAATCCTTAGCTTACTGTCATTTTCACCTACAGTGATTGCCTTTTTAGATAATGTATCTTACATGTGATTTTATTAAAATTATAAAGTTTAAATGTGAAAAATACAAATTTCAATAATAGACCCTTTGCAGAAAATAAATGACTAAAACACTATTTTGGCTTCCAACCGTCATAAATAAAGATAAACCCAACAGTTACACGTTAGTAAAAATAAATATTACGCACTCATGTCTGAAAATTACTGTTCAGAATTATTTGTTTCTGACTGCATCTAGTTTTCCTTTAAAGTCCAGTGGTTCCCAACTATGGTTCTTGAGGAACTCCATCCTGCATATTTTTGTTGTTTCACTGCTCCAACACAACTGACTCAGTGATTTAATTACTTCATCAAGTTCTGCAGATGCCTGTAAATCACCCGTTTATTAAAAGCAGGTGTGTCGGAGCAGAGAAACAACTAAAACATGCAGGATGGTGTTCCTCAAGGACCAGGGTTGGGAACCTCTGCGATTCAGCATTGAACAGTTCTTAGAGCCGGCACATTTCTTTATGCTTTGCTTTGTGTTAAACCTTTTTTGTAATCTAAGTGCTCCCAAGCAATAATTCTCGAGACGTTTTAAGTTTTTCACTGTTTTGTTGAGGACTGCTTAGAAAGGCAGCCGCCTATTATTATCCACCTGAAAAGGGTCTTGTTCTTCTTTCAACTTTAATGCTTTAAAGCGCAACGTGTGCCCCCACAAATGTTATAACAAAATTGAACGGCTCAGCACTGTGATGTGTGCTATTGCTTTTATTGGCATTTCAAGTTACCATGGTGACGTAATTTGCAAAGACCGATGAATTGCTACTAAACTCAATGGATGAGCCATTGTTGTGTCGCTTCATTAACAGCTTATCAATGAGCCAAATGTAAACTGGATCCTCCTTAGGTTCTTCAGCTACTCACTGACAAAATGTCTCATTTATTTTAACTGAATCCATGGAAAATACTAAAGAAAACACAGTTTGGCTGACAGAAAACGGGATCCTTACACCAGCAAGACAATAATATTCAACAGCTGGAGATAGTTTTATTTAGACCTGGCACTTCTTTTATTTTATTTATTTATTTTGCTCGCCACATATTCACTTTCCTCCTTTTTAAACATACAGAGCACAATATGCTGTCACGGTCAGGCTAAAATGCAGCTGAAATCCAAAGAAAAACACTAAAAGGCCTCAAAAAGCCCAGAGAGCTGTCAAGATAAAACGATAAGATAAAACACAGAAAAGATTAGTGGACAAAGTTTAGTTGAAATGAGGACTGATTTGAAACTTTTACACAGTGAGCTCTGTGCTGACACTGACCACGTGACCCAACTGGTGACCTTTGGACTTGTGACATCATTGGGATAAATTTGACCTCGTGTCTTTATTCCTACACTAATCAAACATCAGTCTTGATTTGCAGAACCCGACCTGTTCTGAAGGGGGTGTTTGATGTAGGCCTCCGGGCTCACGACTTCCTGTCCGCTCTCCTCAGCCTCAGCTTCAGCTTCAGCTTCATCTTCATCACGATGGGATGGACTCGGGTTGGTTTCCTGTAACAGCAGACCACCAGAGAGAACGATACGCATCAGTCTCAAAGAAATCATGACGAGTTTTAATTTAGTCAACATTTCTTCATCTAGTTCAAGGCACGCACTGCCATGTCATAAAGACAGCTCCAAAATAAACTAAAACAAACCTACCATGAGTGTTTTTTCACCCACAGAAACAGCCAAAGCGACTGAAAATAAGTAAACCATGGCGGCGTCCATGAAAGACCCATTTGGGATGGAGAAATCCTGCATTTTAATGTATCTCTGCGTATTTACACTCAGATTTATTAAACGTGCCGACAAAATTGCTTTGTTTACACTGAGTGCAGACCCGCATTTTAGGCTTGGGCATCAGTTTATCTGGAAAACTTCTGGAGCAAACGCTCTCAAACTGCACCATTCGATGAAGTTAATTCAGGGTAACTCTTATTCATGCTTGATTTGAAAAAATACAAAGAGCACCTTTAAAGTATTTATATTTAACCCCCAATATATTTTCTAGTGAATCAAACCCAGTTGAAAATGACAGAAAACGGCTATAGCAAAGTGTTTGAAGGTAAAAAAATAGTATTTTAACTGGTGTAATATTTAACAAATGAACTTTTGGGGTGGAAGACAAGCTAGCTGCAGCATTGTAAAGGTCAGCACGGACCAGTACTGACCAGTACCAATGGTCCAACTCGATTTAGAAAACTACCCAATATCCCACCAACATTTTGACAGTTTTCAATCAATACACAAGTCATGAAAAACCCACTTCACTAACAAGCTCCTCCACTGCATAACTAAAGCTGAAGTTGCTCATTTTGAAAGGCTCAAACGTTGCTAAAGTGAACAGCACGTCGGTTAGTTGAAAGTTTAGGATCTTCACATTCCTCTTTTACGCCAATGGGGTCGTGGCACGGAGAAGACGTTTAAAACTACTCAGAACCTCGTTTCAGACCCACACAACCACCTGATATTGACAGAAGAGTCGTCTTAAAAGTCGCGTATAAACTTTAAATGCCGTTTCGACAACTAAATGAAACGGGAAACCCCTCCATATGTTTTGAAACGTTCCTTTTTAGAGAGCACTCACCGGTTCGGCGGTCGCCATCTTACAAGTCTGCGTTAGGAAAGTTTCTGGTGATTGGACGGAACGGAGTCACGTGACGTTAATGAAGCAGGGCGTTGTAACATATAATCGGAGTTCATTCTCACCGTTATTCATTGGAAAGTAAAAGTTATCCTGAACCACATGAAATAGTGCAGTTTGAAATATTTTATCAGTAGCTTTCAAGAAATATTGAGATTCTTTTGTTTGTGCTAGTCTGCCCTCAATGAAAACAAGAGAACATACTACTTTTGTAAATTTCTTCTAGACCTGTAAATTAACTGTTTCAGCCCAACATCTATCTGTGCTCAGCAGATTAACATTTAGTACAAAGCAATACTGTACATCAAAATGGTCATTCTTCTCTAAGCCAACAGCTTTTCGATAGTTGTTGCTGTTTCTGGCCTATTTTTCATCATTTCAGGTGTTTCTGCAGCTTATCAAACACGTCACGTCATTTAGTTTGCGTCCAAATTTTTATTTAAGGACACATTGTCCATCAAATGGGTGGAATAAACCCCCCACCAATAATAAATGTCTTGTATTTCTGTCAGATATATATATTTATACTGTATATATATGGTAGGAATGGTGTGATGGAAATTTTTAATGGTATTGTTCTTGTAACTTTTTACTAGTGTGGTATTCTTTGAAACCGATAACCGGTCTATTTGTAATGGGATGCAGGCGTACGAGACTCTGGGAACGCTGATTTCTGTTGTCAAAATTGTATTCAGGATGGGTAAAAATTCCTCCCATATATATTTTATGCTAATAAATAGGACTGCCCGTTTGTGAATTAAGTTTTGCAACCTTGTAAAATAAAATGGCTGAGAAGTTCTGCTTTGAACATGTCAATGTGTGCATGTAAACAATATTAGTATTTGTAAAAAAAAAAACAAAAAAATTACACAATTGACAAAATAATTTTGTAAAGGTCTCTTTACAGATATAAAGCAAAATATATATCGTATACCGGTATATAATAATCCCCACTACATATAAAATTCACAGGCGAGCTCTCCAACTTGCATGAGCTTCAACTTGCAAGTATGAATTATGACGGGATGTTTCTTCCCCTCAGCTGATTGGTCAATATGTCAATCATCAAATTTAACAGTCCAATCAGAGAACAGATGGGTTTGGCTGTTGGGGTGATAGTTAACTGAGCTTTTACACGCAAGCTAGGGAACTTGAATGCTTGGTTGTTTTTTTTTTTATGTTTGTTGTTTGTTGTTTGTTGTTTGTTGTTTTTTTATGTTTGTTGTTTTTTTTTTTATGTTTATGTTTTTTTTGGTAAACAGACCTTAACAACACCTGGACAGGTCATTCTATGTTTTTTTTCTCCTTCCTGTCTTCTCAAACCCCAGCCAGTCGAAGCAGATGGCCGCTCGTCCTGAGCCTGGTTCTGTAGAGATTACTTCCTGCTCAAAGGGAATTTTCCTTTCCACTGTTGCCTTTGTGCTTGCTCAGGATGCGAGACTGCTGCGAAGTGAAGATTCAACACGTTCTTCTATAGATAACTTTTACTAGTTGGCTTTTTTTTAAGTATGTGAATGTTTCTGTTCAGTGCCCTGAGATGACTTCTGTTGTGACTCGCAGCTATATAAATAAACTGAATTGAATTGTACAAAAAAGTAGCTTGTGTGATTATTTTTTTTTTCAAATCCTTTTCCACACATTCCTATCTACACATGCTCAAAGCATATTCTCAGGCATTTTATTTTACACAGTTACAAAACGTAATTCACAACAACGCAGCCTGATTTCCAAGCACAAAATATATATGGAATTTGTGTCCAAATGTCTAAATTCAAACTTTACATGCAAGTTTGTATAAGGGATAATTATTTTTATGATGGGAAAATCTATTATTGAATGAATGCCACCTAGGTATGTAAAAATATTCTGGATAGAACAAATCATATTTTGAACTGCTGAAATTATGAATGCCTGATTATGAAAGCCGGTTTTCCCATTATATGATAAATCGGCCTGCCCTACGCAAGTATCTGCTGCTCTGTTCCTCCACTCCTCCTACAGATCGCGGCATGGCGAGCACGGAGGCCAGGAGGGAGTGTGAGACAGACGGCTGCAGCAGGGACGCCAAACTTCAGTGTCCTACCTGTATCAAGCTCGGTATTCAAGGCTCTTATTTCTGTTCACAGGTAATGCAGCTTTTTCATTTTTTTAAACATTTTTCCCGGTTAAAACAAGAACTGCAGCCACACCGGGGCCCTCTCTCTGTCACAGGCTGCTAGCTCTCATGCTACAAATGTGATACTAGGAGCCTGTAAACCATTTATTACCTTCTTGGAAAAAGTGGGTAACTATATTTTAGTTGTTTAATAATAGACAGGCTTCCAAAAATAAGAAAAAAAAGTGAACAGTGATTGGGGCACATCTCTGTAACATAAATAAAACAAGGCCGAGAAAAACGTTTAGCTAGCTAACTAGTGAGTAGTTTCTAAAACTGATCACAATTGAAGTGTTTGTGGTGAAACAGTGTCAGGGTGAATTGGGAATTAAAGAAGTTAGTGTGGAAAACGTGTATTGTTATTGAACAGACTAGTTGGTGATGAACTGAGGTGGAAAGTGATCATTTGATGCCACGATTTGATTTCCATTGGTGTCTAGTTCTTGCAGAGATCTGATTCCTCCCTGAAACCCATACATTTACAGACTGCTTAGACTGCTTATTAAACAGTTTTAAATGTAGTTAAATATTACAATTCCCTTCAAACTTTTGATAATATCTGCAGTTTAGAGTGTAAATCTGAGCAAGCTTGTTTTTTGTTCAGGTCATAGCCTCATTTTAGTAGTTTGGATTAAAAGTTTGCCTGTTTTTTAATTTCTGTCAGCCACTAACTTGTTCTACAACAAGGGATTTTTTTTTTTTTTTTTTTTTTAATGTCGGAGCTTTAGTAATAGCTGGATTGACAGTTAACTTTGTTCCGGTGTCTGATTTCAGAAATGAAAATTGCTGTGATTGCAGTTCAGTCAGTGCAAGCTTTGACTCTTTAAGTGAGGTGTTTCATTGAGGCACAGATTTCCTGACCATACATCTAATTGTTTCCAAAGCAGCACACTTTGGAGCGTCATTTAAAATGTATTCATAGTGCTAATTGTTTCCCTTTACAGGAATGTTTTAAAGGAAGCTGGGCGTCCCACAAGTTGTTACACAAAAAAGCAAGTAAGTATCACTAACCACTGTTTTGTCCTTTCACATTAATGTGAACAAGTTTCATATTACACATGGAGAAGTTGACTGTATATAATGTTTTATTATTTGTAGAGGAAGACCAGCATCAGAATGAATCTAAGAACTGTGTGGAAAAGGAGGTCAATACAGACCCATGGCCGGGTTATCGCTACACAGGAAAACTACGCCCTTACTACCCACTTGTGAGTTGTTTTCTTACAGCTACATGTATTTCAGCAAACATCACGTAATACAATTCATAGCTACCTAAAATCCAGAACTAAGTTAATAATCGTTCAGTGTAGGGATGCACAATATTATCGGCATGGTATCAGTATCGGCTGATATTAGCGATAAAGTTAAATATCGGACATCGTCCATTCCATGAAAATAACTCACTGATAAAAAAGCTTCTATTTTAGGTTAATTTTTGATTTAAGAAACTGTCAAGTATATCTATTAATGCACCCACTTTTTAGCATCTGCATTTTGTAGCAGGCCAAAGTGACAAAGACCATGCAGAATAATGTAGTATTTTAATTCCACAGCAAAGAAATCTATGTAGTCTCTGTAAGTAGGTCTAGGGGGGGAAATATTGGTATTGGTATCAGATATCAGTAGGGGTGCACTGATTGCAGTTTTCTGGCTGATCACCAATCGCCGATTTCTAAAAAGCCTGACCTGCAGATTCCGATTTTGGCCGAAATCAGTTTTGTTTTAGAAGCAACATTGTCAGGCGTTATAAGGTCCCAATGCACCTTCAATTTTCCAATATTGAAAAACATACCCTTGAACAATAGCCTAGAAACAATACAAACTTCTTTTAACTGGGCATGATGTAGTGCTCTGAAATATAAAGGAAGTTCAGACAATTGTTAAAATTACCAAAAAAAAAAAAGGAAAAATCTGTAAAATCAGTTTTTCTTGCAAGTATCAGCCGGTTTCCAGTTTCCCAAAATTAAGGAAATCGGGGCCGATAAATCAGTGCACCCCTAGTTATCAGCCAAATAAGTTTTAACATATTTGCATATCGGATATTGGCCAAAAATCCAATATCGTGCATCCCTAATCCAGTGTTTGTTACAGTGGGTTTATGTGAATGTGCTACAGTAACTGTGTGACTTGTTGCATGGCTGTGACGTAGCGTCTTCTTGACCGCTTGTTTAGACTCCCATGCGGCCTGTACCAGGTAACATCCAAAGACCTGACTACGCTGATCATCCTAGAGGTAAAAACTAACTCTCTCTGCTCAGTTTTTTTTTTATTATTTTTTAATTATTTATTTAGGACATTTATTGTTTTAAACCTCTTATTTCTGCCAAGGAAAATAGACACTACAATTTTTTCTTCTAAGCACATTTAATTAACAAGTTGTTCCCTTTACTAAAACATGCTCAAGAAGGATTTAAAATCCTTTATTATTTCCATTTTTACAAGTATTAAAAAGCCTTCAAACTAATACACAAAGTGTATAGATTTTTTTTACCTGTTTCAAAGAAGATGCATGTATTTAGTTGAAAATAACCTTTGTAGATCCCTTCTGATCACCTGGTATTTTGGGTTTATTTGGCACATGGTAGTCACAGGACTGATTTGCTTCTTTGCCTGTTCTATCACTCAGATTGAAGGAATTCACAAAGAAGAGTTATCAACATTTGGTGGATCTCTATCACAGTTTTTTTTCACTAATTTGGACCAAAAATATTTTATTTACTGCCTACTAGTTTGTATCACCATCCATCGTTGGCTCTGCTCAACTTTTTAATGGAAAAATTTTCATTTTTGTATTTTCTTTCCCAGTCTTTCAAATGATTACTTCACTAATTCATAAAACGTTTTAATTTGTATTTTATTCTGTGTTCTTTATCTACGTGGATCAGTTGGTTTTACAGTATGTCAGCCATACATTCCTACATGCATGATCCAAAATAAAATATTAGGTTAAATTACGTCTTGGCTCTATTGCAACCATTGAGTATTATTAGACTTAAAAATCCGTGTAGTTCTTTTTCTCCCGTCTGCGCCACCAACTTCACGTGGCCCCTCCTCCCTCACTGAATACAAACACAGCCCCTCACGTGCTGCTTCACACACACTTACTAACATGAAGGCGGCGCAGCTGCAGATTATATTATTTAATGTGTAAATAAATGTCTTAAAAAACAAACTTTAATATATGTAAAAAAAATAGTTGGTATTTATTTTGTACAATTACAGCTGTTTGTAAATGTGCCTTTGTGACAACTGGGACAAAGCTTTGACTCAGAAATATATTTTTATTTCTTTATGGGGAAAAAAATTGTACATATTGCATATCACGATTTATCTTAAATATATTGAGATATTAATTTTGGTTCATATCACCCAGCCTTAATATTAAGCTTTGTTGTCATCATGGGATCTCTGCTGGAAACGCCTTGTTTTGTCCTTCGCCCGTCTTCATAAAATATTTTAAATATTTAAAACTAACTAATTCTAGTTAGTAATTAATTTCAGGCGATGATCACAGGACTGGTGCAGCAATGCTCTGAATAAAGAAGACAATGGGGGTTTAATCATTCAAGCATATAAATGCTTATAGGCAATGTTAAAAGCCAGTTTGTTTAAATATATTTTACTACACACACAACTACAGTTCTCTTTTTGGTTATTTTAACACACATTTTTTTAAAGCTGATATTTGAAACTTGAACCTGTTTGCCTTGTCACATCTCTCCACCCGCCTTTGGTGATGAATGCACAACAGGGAACAAAAGTCTTGCTGACAGGTCAGCTTTTACAGCTATACTGTCTTTATCTAAGCGATTTTAGCTTTCTATGTTTATTTATTTATTTTGTTTCGGGGCTAGGCCTTCAGCGTGCAGCCATAGCAACCTCTGCATCCTTGTCATTTGACTGCATAGATCCATACTCAGGTAGTCATGGTTACAGAATCCTTTCATTCTCCTGTGATTCCAGCTCAGGGAGTGAAGCTCAGTTGTTGCAGATTAATGTTTCCCAACATAGCCCTGCTGAGATTCAATAAGACCTGCAGCAGCTCTAACCCAAACTAAGTCTCGTAAGGCTTACCTAAAGATGGGCTTTCTGATTTATGTTTTGTGTATTGTTTCTTTTCTGAGCAGTTCTACAAAAGTGTAAGTTCAGTTGATTGCTGTGCTCGTTTTGTGGCTCTCCTGGTCCAAATGGAGGACTTTATTCAACTTGTACACAAATCTGTCTTAGGGTTGTGTTGCTAAGCAACTGTCCATGTCCAACCAGCTATCATCTTGCTGGATGATGGAGTTAATAAATTATAAATGAGTGAATTAATGATGACACCAGCTTGGATCAATGTTGTAGGCATTAATTTATGAGTCAAGGACCAATCTTTCATTCACAGTGAAGGTTCAATATCTTTTTTCTGTTTTCTCTGAGCTCTGTGCTTCTCTTGTTCTCCGTATAACAGTAACGTTCCTGCTCTGTTCTACTGACTCGGCTGCGTGAGTGTCATTAAAGCTTTCCTCTGCTCAGGTGCTGAAGCTGTAGTGTAGTCTCCACACGAGCACCTAGTTATTCATAGCACCACAACACCGCAAGGCTGCTTTTATGCTTCTTATGTTTAGGATTCAAGCTGGAAAACTGTCAAACAGAAGAAGTATACGCTGTGTGAGCACTTTGTTAGGAGCAACTGTGTCAGAGGGTGCAGTTTCATGAGCTCTACTTTATTATTTTTTCAGATTTTGTTGAAAAAGGAGATAAATCTATCTCCTGAATTTATTTGTTTTGTAATGATTGTTTAAAAACAACACAAAAACAAATGTGCTTTCTTAACAATAAATAAATAATGAAAACTGTTGGCTGAGCTCATTTTCAGTTTTTTAGTATTTTGGCTTTACCGCGTGGAGGTGTCATCCAGGGTATAACGTCTGGAATAAACTGTTGGATCAATATTATGACTGAAACTAGAAATGTTTAGGTGTTTATATGGTGAAAAATATGACAAATTGAGAAGGAAAAAGTCTCAAACTAAATATCTTTTTCTTGTTTTGTTTGCAGGAGAAAAAGTACCGTAAATGGTTTGTAATAAACCAAAAACTAACATAGCACTCTAGGACAGGGGTTCCCAACCCTGGTCCTTGAGGAACACCATCCTTGTTTTTCTGCTCCGACACACCTGATTTTAATTAATTGGTGATTAACAGGCTTCTGCAGAACATGAGGAAGTAATTAAATCATTGAATCAGGTGTGTTGGAGCAGGGAAACCACTAAAACATGCAGGATGGTGTTCCTCAAGGATCAGGGTTGGGAACCACTGCTCTAGGATAAGTGAAAAAGTAAATTAGCCATTTTGATTTTAGTGCATATTGAGACAATAGTGCAGAGTCACTTGGAAAAAACAAACAAAAAAACCCCCCTGAAAATTAGGGGTTTAATGGTACACATATTTGTTCTGAACTGGGTCCAGTACACATAATCAAATAAGCACTGTGATCACAGGTTCTCACTAGACATGCATCTTTAAAAAAATATTTTGCTAACTGCTACATCAGAAAAACAGAGTATACAATCTAAAGCAGGGGTTGTCCAAACCTGGTCCTGGAGGGCCACCATCTTGCATGGTTTACTTGTTTCCGTGCGTCAACACACCTGAATTAATGGTTAAATTCCCTCTTCATGTTCTGCAGAAGCATCCTAATCACCCAGTAATAAAGAGAACATGTTTAAAGTTTTACAGTGAGGTCACACCAAAGTTAAACCAATCCATGGCTTTTTATGAGTAGATTTGGCTTTTGCTGTAGAGATTATTAATCCCCTACCCCAAAGTGTCTGTTTATTCTTTGCCCTTAAACTTGTGAATAAATTGTGCATTGTCTGACCTGTTGAAGCTTCCAGGAGTTAAACACCGTAGAAGGTAAAAACCCTGCTGGACAATAGAAACATGATTCACACTTATGTATTTGTATTCATTAAAACTACCAACTAGAGCCTAGCTGCAGAAGTAGTGAGAATACAGTATTTTCTGCTGTATAAGTCGCACCTCTGTATAAGTCGCATTGTCCAATTTTGTCCAATAATTGGGAAAAAT
>JARVGS010000789.1:18919252-18930502 GCA_031762315.1 Hypsolebias antenori | reverse complement strand
ACATTTATTTTATTTTATTTATTTATTTTTTATTGAACATCTGCAATGGAGGTCTGTTTTGCAGACGGAGGTGTCCTATTGCTGGAATCTCTAAACAACTCGGGTTCCTCCGTGAGATGAGCTTGTAACCTGAAATATTTTGAGTTTTTAAGATCAACACAGTCTTGTCAATAAAATAATACAATCTTGCGTTTTATAAGAACATTTTGATTTTTTTTTTTAAACTGTAAAAGATGAAGTGTGTGGTTGCATGAAAATGTTTGCACTTTCCAAACATGATGCAGGACTGCACAATCCTCCTCAGGTTTATAATATAAATCTACTCATTTAAAGGATTTTATATCAGACCAAAGTCCAGATCTAAACTCGTTTTGTTCTTATAAGTCGTCGGTAGTTTCAGTCCAATTTGGCTGCTTCGTTCGAAACCTTCTCTCCTCAGCTGCTGTTAAAATGTGTCTGTTTTCATAACCCATCTTTAATCTGAAGAAGTGCCAGTGATTTTTGAGGCAGCTAAATGATAAACGGTCTGCAACAATAAATAAATAAATAAAATGCTTGGCCTTTGTTTTTTTACTACTACACTTTAAAACATGGCATTTCTGATAACGGTTACAAGAACAGAGTTCAGCCGTTTAAAGAACCAAGAGGAAAAAAAGGTATGGTTTTAAACCCAATAAGAAGTTAAATTTATACTTAAAAAAAGTCAAGATTTAACAGAGCCATTTAAATCTTTATTTTACAGTCAAAACAAAACCATAAATCAGCCCCACAAGTGAAAACTAACATTTAAATAAATAAAACCATGTTTTTTTGGTCTTTACCAATAAGTTTTAATCACTTCAGAAGTGCTTCATTTCAAATCTCTTTTCAATTTAACTTTGTGACATAAAACCATAATTTGTACACATTTTCATTTGATGTGATAGATTTCATCAAATGATTCAATGTTTTAAAAATATGTGGCTCAGATTCAGTTAAACTTTAGATTTGATTTGTAAAGCTTTTCATGGCATTTTATAATTTGTGTTGGTGGATAGCTGAAGGAAACCTAAAAAAAAAAATAAAAAAAAAAGTTTAATTCAAAGAGGAAACCAGGAGTGGACTCTGAACAAGAAACAAACCAAAAAAAAAAAAAAAAAACTGTATAAGTAGTGGGCGGTCTGATTAGTAAATGGGAACAGCTGGGGTGAGTAGACATTGTTAACAGGTTTGTGGAAAAATCTATTTTTTCAGAGATAAATTTGCACAAGCTATATGAGCAGTGCATAAAAACATGCACTGTATTTTATAGATTTTAATAAGACTTTCACCCCTTTCATTATTTTAAGACCATTTGCATCAGCTGTGTGAGTGCAGATAAAATCTGATGTTAAATTTGCAAGTTTTTAATTCTTGCAAAACAATGAATGGCTGACAAGTCTAAAGCAATCCAACAAAACATGCTAAAGCTCTGATGGAGCTAACCTCAAGGGGCAAAGTGACTGTTATTACTCAGAAGTATACAATTTCATTTTATTTCCTTTAGTAGTTTCATTTTTAAAAAACACAAAGTTTCATAAAAAACAGACAGAAGGTCTTCTGGGAATGAAGTGCTGAATTCCATCCAAGCAGACATGCTGAATAACCACCAAGTTAAACAAACACAGACATAAATAGTCTGGTCTGTGTAAACCGAACGGACACGTAAGACATAATTTAATATTGCATTAAGTGTCACTGCAGACAGAGTTGTGGACATAAAACCCAATAAGAACAGAAAACAAACAAAGCTGCCATGAAACCATCTGCTCAGATGATTAATTTTATTCCATAAACATCAGTTTTTAGTTCATATATGCACTGCATAGTCTTGTAATCACCATCTGCACATAATCAACTGAGTAAATGCTCCACATACTTCGATGCACATCTTGGGGTGAATTTTATTAGAACTGGTTGTTTTGGTCTTATTGTGGTGAGACACTCATGACAACCCGGATGCTGTAGAAAAAAAAGAAAAAAAAAAAAAAAAAGGAAAATATTAGCAGAATTGCATCTATCTAAATAAAACACATCCATTGATAAATAATTAAGATAAGAAAAAAAAAATACCATTTGCCGTGCTTCATCAGCTCAATTGCATCATTGGCTTGGTCCAAAGTCATGTTGTGAGTGATGAACTCATCCAGCTGTATCTTCTTATCCAGGTAGGCTTTAACCATCTCTGTCACACCATCTTTGCTCTTAAACCCTGACAAGCAAAACTGTATAAAGAAGTGCAATGGAACTATAGAAACCTTTAAGGAAAAGGTTTTGTTCATGTTTGTCTCACCTCCAAACAAGGAGCCCTTCCAAGTTCGTCCAAAAATGAGATAAACTGGTGGGATAGCAACTTCAAACAATTGTGTCCAACCAACAATGACACTGACACCCCAAGCTGGTACACAAGACTCCAAGGCACTGCGCTGTGAGGAGAAACACAACTAAGCCAATGAACATGGTTTAGGGTTACAATATGTACAAAAAGCCATCAACTCTCCTCACCATGACTTCCACCTTCCCAACACATTCCACAGAGAAGTCCACTCCACCGTTGGTCATCTCGGCTAGCACTTCATGGATGGGCTTGTTGTGATCTTTGGGGTTCACAAAGTCAGTTGCTCCAAACACTTTGGCCTTTTCAGCTTTCTCTGGATTGACGTCAACAGCGATGATCCTTTTAGCTCCTGCAGCTTTGCAGCCCATGACTGCAGCCAAGCCCACAGCTCCCAGACCAAACACAGCACACGTGGAGCCTGGTTCGACCTAATAATGTACAATAGTCCCAGAATTACTACAATCCCCCCACAAAACTATTAAAAATGAATTTGTTATGCCTCTAACTAATTGAATCTGCTGTTTTGAATGCAACTGGTATAAATAAGTTCTATAATATGCTAAATTCTCCATATCAATACTGTATAAGTTTTTCACAATAACAAAAGGAAAAGCATTTTTTAATGTCCAACAAAGTTCAGTCAAGTCATCTGGATGGTTTCTGTTTTAGATGAGATACGTTTCGTCTTTCCTCCGAAGGACTTCATCAATCTGAGGAGCCACAAACAAACTGTGTCCCACAAGCAGCACACTCCCATAGTGCACCAACCTGATTGCGGATGATAAGATGGTTTCTGGGAGTGTCACTATGGGACTTGCTGCTTGTGGGGCACAGTTTGTTTGTGGCTCCTCTGATTGATGAAGTCCATTGGATGAAGGCTGAAACGTCTCAACAAAAAATTTAATCGTCCAGATGACCTGACTGAACTTTGTTGGATTTTATACCTGGCTTATTGAGATTGAACTTAGATTTTTTTTCCAAGTGTTTTGTCTACTTGTCAAAGTGAGTTGGCACCACTATACTTTCAGAAGTTTTTGCTACTATCTAAAGCAGAAACATTTATGGTTAACCAGGTTGTATAAGAAGTAATAATGTCAATCTTGTTTCAAGTCTTTCACAATATGGTTTGTAACTTTTGTCTTTCTAAGACTTCCAAGTAGCAAAGTTTAGGATGATGACCAGCCTTTGTGACAAACTTCTTTCCATGGACTTGTTGCTTATCTGTAGGTTCACGCTTGTTCCCAAATACATGCTTTAAATTAATACAAAGCTATATTTTTTTGTAACTCAAAATGTCTCTCACTCCTTCCCTCTTTGTCTAGTGTTTTTATTCTTTTTAGACCTGTCTCCAATTAACTCTGGAATAGAGCACCCATGTTTAAGACTAGATGGCATGGTGGCACAGATGGTAGAGCTGTTGCTTCTCAGTGAGAAGATTGCCAGATTGAATCCCAGCCAGGGGCTTTTCTGTATGGAGTTTGCATGATTTCTCCATGCATGCGTGGGTTTTCACTCTGGTTTTCTTCCACAGACCAAAAACATATGTTAGGCTGACTGGTAACCCTAAATTGTCTGAGTAAGAGAGTGAATGGTTCTTTGTCTTGCTTGTGTCCATGTTTCCCTGTGATGGACTTGTACACCAGTCCAAGGTGTACCTCGCCTCTCGCACACTGATAGTTGATATGGGCACCAGTGACCCCTGTGACCCGGAAAGAAAAAAGCGGGTAAAGATATTTGCTGGTTGGATGATTAAGACTATTGTATATATTTATACATCAGAAAAAAAATTCCATCCACACTAAAGGAACAGGCTAAAAATATCCAATTCATATTGTTTCTCTACCAGTCTTGAATATGCACGCACCTTTGCTGTATTCACCGCTGCTCCGTAGCCAGTGCAGATCCCACAGCCGATGAGACAGACTTTGTCCAATGGAGCATCAGGGTCAATCTTGGCCACAGCAATCTGATCAATCACGGTGTATTCAGAGAAGGTACTGGTTCCCATAAACTGCAGGATCTTCTTCCCCTTACAGGTAAACCTGGTTTCTACACCTGACATGGATTCTTGACAAACCCTCTTCCTGGTCAAATAAATTTAAATAGTTCATTTTGTAAAATAAAATTTAAACGAATGTTTTAAAAAAGGGAATGGGTAGTAAATGGTAAAAGAGAACCGCTTACCATCCCATTTTACACTGGTTGGTTTTTGGACTTTTACAGAGGGAACATTCTTTACACTGGGAAAGGAAAATTGGGATGACCTTGTCTCCTGAAAACAAAAAAACAACAACAATGCAACATTTTTTTTATTTCATTGGTAATTTCCACATTTTAAAGGTGTTCTACACAAGTATTTGCATACAAATCTAAAGCAAACAAACTTTTTTTAAACATATGATATAAAAATCCTTCAACTGATTGTAAGTAACTCAAAATCATTGATGTCACAGACAACAAAACTTAAATCATGATCACAATCAGAACTTTTGAAGCATTTTGTTTGCAATACAGTTTGGAACAGACCTGGCTGAAATTCTGTGACTCCAGGTCCGACACTCTCCACGATGCCAGCAGCCTCGTGGCCGAGGACTGTTGGAAAGCCTTCTTTATTCATACCCTCCAAAAGATGGTACAGGTCAGAGTGGCACACGGCTGTTGATACAATCTATGCAGCAACCAGGGAATAAAACATGGATGATTTGGAAAAGGAGCTTAGAAACATTTTTACAGTACTGGTAGTTTCCCACTTCAAGGAGATTTGTCTTGTACTGGTTTTGTTTGATCATTTTAACCTGATTACATAAACAATGTGAGAAAATTGCATGTGCATTGGCAGATCTTGGAGGTTGGCCTTTCTTACTTTAATGCGGACCTCATTGTCTCCTGGTGGGGCCACTTCGATCTCTTCAATCACCAGAGGCTTGTTGGGCTCCCAGGCCACTGCTGCTTTACATTTGATTATCTGAAGAGAAATACAAGCACAGAACGTTTTTTATGCCATTTCCCCAACCCCCAACCCTGAACAGGGTTACAGGATCAAGCACTTGTTAACAGATTTATTGGGATTTTCCTTTGACATCCATTTTCTTTTATTCATCCATAGTCTGGTTGTGGAAGTAACTATTCTAGAGGGGAAATGTACAGTATGTTCCCATCTCTTCATGGGAAAACTTAGTGTTCCCAAACATAATCAAACCTGTAAGTTCTGGATCTGCCCAATGGGGTACCTGAAAACCTTGAGGAGGCCCTCATGTTTTATAGATCTAAACCATCTCAACTGGCTCCTTTTTGATGTGGAAGATCAGTGGCTATACTCTGAGCTACCCTTGGAAGATGGCGCTCCTCACTTTATCTCAAAGACTGAGTCCAGCCACACTACAGAAAAAGCTCGTATTAGCCTCGTGCATTCAGGGTCTTGATTCTTTCAGTCATAACCTACAGTTCATAACCATAGAGATGACTGGAATACAGATGAACCCGTAACATGAGAACTTTCCCTTTCAGCCCAACTCCTCCTTCACCACAACCACCCAGAACAATGTTCTTGGTGTTCCAATCCACTGTTCACTACATCTTGTCCTTTTTTAATTGCCATCAACACACCTAGATAATTTGAATGACTCATTTTGAGTCAAAGACACCTCAGCCCAATCCCATGGATTACAAGGAAGGGTTGTTTTTCAGTTGAAAACCCTAAACCTCATCCCAGACTTTTCTGGATTTTTCTTTTTTTCTTAGTTCACGCATTCCAATAAAAACACTGAAAGGATGTTGAAAAAGAAAAAGCAGAGGTGAAAGAAATCATTGACAACAGAAGTTTTTTTTTTTTTTTACTTTTTATTTTTCCATCCACAGAACAAACTTACCCAACTCTGTTCATTGAAATGCACCATACATTGTGTTTTAAGGGTTTTCGCTCCTTTGAGCTCATTTAAATTAAACAGTAAATACGTTTCTGTAGAACACAACAAGCCAAGGAGATAATTTAATAATTTAAATCATGTGTGCAGGATGGTTCTGATTGTGAGAAGATGTGGATATACTCATGCCTAATAGTAAAAAATAACTGGTTAAAATATGCTGTCTTAAGTTATTTTAATCCATAACAGCAGAAATTTGTATTGCTTCTAATAGGCTTGTGTAGCAAAAAAAAAAAAAAAAAAAAAAAAAAGCAATAGAGTCCGTCTTTTGGGAAAACAGAATGTTATTGCTGCAGTAGTTTATTGGCTGGAGTCATTTGTTTCAAATTGTCTAAACAGATTAGCATGGACTAAATTATAGTAGATGTTCTTCCAGAATGTTACAAACAACAGTTTAGAGAAAACATTCAGGAAATATTTGTGCATGGGGAGGTGGGAGGGGGTACAGCAAGTCAATCAGAGAAAAATAGCTTACAACTTAAAGCTGCTGTGCAACTTTTAACATTGTCCTGCAAAAAAAGTTCTCCTTTTAACTAGGGTTAGTTAAATTCTGCAAAAAATACATTTCATACAATGCAGAGCCAAATGTTTTTTGGCAAAATAAGTGCACAGATGTGTAGTTATTCTTACCTTTCCAGCTGTGGCCATATTGACACTAAAACACTTGATCACAACCTATGGAGAGTAAAGAACTGAAGGCTTCTGCAGCAAAATGGGAGAATAAAGAGAAAAAAGAACTCTTTGTAGACAACCACTGAAATGGGTGTGGACTTCCACCTCAGGCTGTTTAGTTCCCTAACAAGTTCTCACCTGCATCACTTTAAACTTTATCGAAGTGGACTGAGAAAAGCCATGTAGAGCATCTCATTTTACAAAACCACATGAATTTGATCACAAAACCAACACAGAAAATATCTCATTGTAGCCTCATGGCTGCTTAGTTAGTTTAAAATGTCTTTCCGTGCTTAATAGGTGATGGATTAAAAAAAACAAACAAACAAACAAAAATTTTTTTTTAAATGTTTGTACTTGTCTTGATTGATCTGAACCTTTTTCCCTTATGGTAATAGTTCAAACAGATCGTGTCCAGGGTGAGGCATGTCCTTTAAGATGTTGTGGGCTTTTTCTATTCAGTGGGAACAATGTAGATCTTTCAGTGAGAGAAGAGGGCAGCCGACTATCTTCTGGGCAATGTTAATAACTCTGGAGTGCTATCCTCTGAGCTACTGTGCAGCTAAGATACCACACAGTGATAAAGTATATTAAGATGCTTTCTATGGTGCATCAGTAGAAAGACAAAAGCAGTCTCGGGGTGATGTCGTGCCTCCTGAGCACTCTCAGGAAGTACAGTCGCTGATGGGCCTTTTTCAGGAACTTGGAGGTGTTCATGCTCCAGGTCAGATTCCTCTCAATATGGAGTTCCAGGAAATGGTAGTCCGCTACTCTCTCCACACTGTTTTCGCTTATAAACAGGGGTGGGACCGCCATTTTCTTTCTCCTGAAGTTGATTATCAGCTCCTTAGTCTTTGACGTGTGAGGAGCAGATTGTTTCCCCTGCACCAATAAGTCTGTAACCATCCCTTCCTACCATCCCTGTTGGCAGACTCATTCCCCCCACTGATGACCCCTTCCAATGTGGTGTCACCTGCAAATGTGACTATGGTGTTGCTTTGGTGAGCAGGAGTGCAGTCATGTGTGTAGGGCATAGAGCAGGGGACTCATCACACAGCACTGGGGGATTCCCATGCTGAGGGAGTATTTGCATTTATTATTAATAATAGTGTATTTGTTTTAATATCAATTGTTTTATACCCCTTAAGATGTACTGTGACATACAATTCTGTGGCTCTATTACAACATTTACCACTTATTCCAAATTACCTTTACAAAAAAATTGAATTATTTATTGAAATTGATGTGAAGCAGAAAGTAAATAAAGGAAAAATGAATTTTACAACGAAGTACAACGTTTTTCATAACAAGCTGATTAAGGAAGTAAAACGTTAAGATAATACAGGTTTTTTTTTTTTTTTTACATGAAATAAAATGAACAACTCACAGAACCTGTTTTCAGTCTTTGATAGACTAATTAAAACTGTTCCCACCAATTAGTTCGTTTGGGATGTGCCTAACACGTTCTTCAGAATGATGACTTTACTACTGGTTTTATGTGACAATTTAGAGGAACTTGTTTTAACAGCCTTGAAAACGCTTATAATATTCACAAAAAGTAAAAATGTAGCACAATATAAACTGTGCCATTTAAAACACATTTTTATGTTGAAACAAGTTACTCCAATTCTCTTTTTTTTTTTTTTTTCTTTCTTTTGGCTGCTCCCTACTTCAAGAGAGTCACCAAAGCATGCTAACTCGCATGAAGATTTTATATGTTTTTATGCCGGACGCCCTTCCTGACGTAACTACAGACCACTGAGCTACCACAGCCCTCTGTGTGGAGCACGGAGCAGATGGTGGGGGTTTGGGGCCTTACTCAAGGGCCCAGGGTGGGGACAAATGCGGGTGGTGACCGGTGTGGGTGTTTCATCTTTCCCACCCACATTTTTGATGTTGTCAGTCTGGGGAGTCAAACCGGCGACCTTCTGATCCCAGGCCCACCTTCTCTGTGCCACCACTCCCCCAAGTTACTCCAATTCTTTAACTGCGTTAAAACATTTCTGTCAGTCGTCAACTCTTTCATGTGAATTTGCTTGCTGTGGCAACCCCTAAAGAAGGGAGCAGCCGAAAGAAACATACTTGCACACAAACACCCAATACACTCACACACAGTTGTTATTATAGTAAATTAAGCAATCTAGGGAGCTATGATTGTATTGAAGTTTATTGTTGTGTGGATGGGTTCTAGACAAGTCTGTTTTTAGATTTATTCATACTACACAGACAGCAATGATTTAGATTGTAAATTACTTCAGATACAACAGGATTTGAACAAACTTTAAGTACTGCATTATCAGACCTAAGCTCAGCATTCAATACACTCAACCACACCATTATTGTTGGCAGGTTTAGAATGATTGGTATCTCTTGAACTGCCCTTAAGTAGCTTTATATCATACCTTAAATCAGAAACCATTTAAGATATGATATAAAGCTATACTATCCTATAGGTAAATATTCATCTAAATATTACACAACTAAATATGGAGTTCCACAGGGATCAGTTTGCGGTCCTTCACTTTTTGGTTTATACAGTACATGCTACCATTAGGCAAGTCATCCATAGACACATATATCACGAAGATGCACTCCCCTTATTATGACTTCTGACCCTTGGGTTGTCTACCAGACTCACCATGAACTGTTTTTGTTAGTTACTTTTGCCTTGTATAATGTCTGATGTTTTCGCACATTCACTGATGGTACAGAGTTTATTTGTATGAAACTTGGCAGTTCTTTGTTTTCCCCCGGGGGACAACAAAGAACTGCCAAGTTTCATACAAGTTTCTGAGCAGATCTTTTTTTTTTCTCTATCCTGATATGCTCATCTGATGTCCGACTTGTTTTTTTTTTTTTTCCCTGCGTAAAGAAACATGTTTGCTCAGTTATAATTTTGAGTAGTAGCAAAGTTGAAGTTTTAAGTAACTACCAAAGTTGAAACGTTGTTTTTCTCACTGCAGCAGTCATGTTTTTGGCTTGAAGTGTAAGCTGGCTGAAGGTTGTGGATTGCCTACACACCTTCTCATCAGCAGCCTCTACCGACCCCCGAAGCATTCACAGTGACTTTCAGCTACCTTGGGAAGTGCCTGGTCCTCTCCTCATGGTAAATCCTGGTCTGATCCACCAGCAAAACCCCAGAAAAATGATTGAACTTGAGCCCACAAGACTGACCTTGTAAGGAGCAGAAACCTGGTGACTTGAATGTACCTTTTGGTCTGGTTATGCCATTATCACTGATGCAACTTGATAAAGCATTTCCTGGCTTGCAGTGATAAATGACTTGATCTGGTCACATTAAGTAACACCTCTCAACCAAATTCAGTTAAACTTTGACTAAATTTGTTTGTGCATAAAAGCCAAAATAATTCCTGCTCAAATAATTACTTTTGCCCTGCATGAATTATTTTGGTAGTAATCTTTTGTAGTTAACAGATCTACTTCAGCGACTGAGCTCTGATAATTAAAGGTTGAATACTTTAATAAAGTTTATGCTGGTCAGTAAACTGACTGGCTGTGAGTGCAAAACAAATATAAAAGTGTAGTAAAGTGAGGAGCAAGTGTCACCTAACTTCATCCATTCACCCATATATGCTACACACAATCAAATTTCATAGCTATGCTGATGACACACTGTTTTATCTTGTGCTTTATGATGGCCCAAATACAATTGGTGTGATTTTAACATTGTTTTGGATATTAAATCTATTATGAAAGAAATTTTCTCCTGCTCAATCAGATCATAACAAGTTTTAATAATTGATGCTGATCCTCAGAAAAACTCTGAAGGGGAAAAAAAGTACTCAGGAGTTTTGGCAAAACTGAAACTGAGAAACTAAATTCCCACTACATCAAAAACATATGATTAGGCCTGTAAAAACCAAACGGACAGACACTTTCTTGAGGCTCAATGGGAACTAACCTGTATATATAAAGGTCTAATAATAACTTTAAAAAAAAAAAAAAAAAAAACTATTAAATCATAGGTGCAACTGCAAACATTGTTTAGTCCTGGAAACAAAGATGTCCAAAAATGTTTTGCCTTAATGATTATTTTTATTCCAAAAACAGGTCAGATTTATTTTTTTATCACATGTCAGATATTTGATGCTCTGCTATGTTCCATGCACAACATTTGGACACGTCTTAAAACGACTGTAGTGGTTTTTGAGTCTCATCATGATGAAAGGTGCATGACTGCCCGGATGCTGTGTGGGAAAAATGAAGAAAAAAATTGTAGTTTCACATATTCAAAATGCACCCTTTCATATATATATATATATATATATATATATATAT
>JARVGS010000789.1:18890328-18901787 GCA_031762315.1 Hypsolebias antenori | reverse complement strand
CCCCCCAAAATAAATAAATAAATAAATAAATAAATAAATAAATACAAACAGTGAGGAAAATTATTGTATATGTGCACCGATAAATCTTTGCGGTTGACCTCTTACCTTAATGCGGACCTCGTTGGTCTCTGGTGGGGCCACTTCAATCTCTTCAATCACCAGAGGCTTGTTGGGCTCCCAGGCCACTGCTGCCTTACATCTGATGACCTAAAGAGAAGTGACCCCCCACCCCATCAATAAACAAATATAAATCATTTTGACACAATTTTTTTTCTAATAACTATTTTAGCAAAGGAGGAGACATCCATGAATCATTCTGATCACATATCTGAACCACCTCAGCAAACTCAAATGATGTGGAAGGATAGCAGCTCCAGTTTGACCCCTTTAATGATCCTCATGTTGTCTCTAATATTGACCCCAGCCACCCAAAGGGCCAAGCTAACTTCAGCTTCTTTTATCCTTAGATCTTCTTTTGGTCGTGACCTTTACATCATGATGGTAGGTGAGGTTTGGAACATAGACAACCCAGTAAATTGAGAGCTTTGCCTTTTTACTGAGCTGTTTCTTTACCACAGTGGACAGGAGACCTCACTACTGCGGACAAAGCCTCAAGTTGTTGATCCATCTTCTGCTACATCCTCCTATCCAGTTGAGAACCATGGTCTTAGATGTAGGTCTCATCTACTTTACCCTAGCTATTGGTTTTACTCTAGCTATTGGTTTTACTCTAGCTATTGGTTTTACTCCATGAACACGTTCTAAAAATACACAGTGGGATTGTGGCACAGTTGGTAGAGCTGTTGCTTATCAACGAGGAGGTTGCTGTATTCCATTTTAGCTTGGGACATTTCTAGGTGGACTTTGCATGATTTTTCCGCGTGTGTGTGGGTTTCCTCCCACAGACCAAAAACATGCTTGTTAGGCTAATTGAGAACTCCAAATTGTCTCTAGGTGTGGATGAGAGTGTGAATCATTGTTTATCTTATTGGTCTCTGACTTTTATACATTGTAAGGCCCTGGCCTGGTCTGGACTGACTCGATCCAGGTTCCAGGTTCCAGGTTCTGCTCCGAGTTTTGAGTATTGACGTTGGGCAGTCTGGCCCAGTTCCAAATTGATTTTTGGAAACTAAAAGCCTGGGGTTCCAATCGGGTTGTTCTTGTGCTGCAGATCTGATGTCAGCAGAGTGCTGGCTAATGGTTGGTTTGCTGGCCCGTGGGGTCACGTCACAGATGAGTCATACTTCCAGCAACTGCTCCTTACCGCCATTTCCTTCAGATACTTGCTTCTGGCTGGTTGTGTGATAGAGAGCACTCCTATATTTATTTAGAACATATTGGCAAAGCAAATGATATCACCTGTGCCCTGGATAAACAACTAGGTGCTGTTACTGTTGGGCTGAGATTTGTGCAGCCTTGCCATGACGATCCCACCTACACTGAGGCGGCACGCTGCTAAAAGCAAACAAAACCATAGCTGGAGAAGACTTGTGGCTGGGCCGACTGTGGCCGGTCCAGGCCAGCTTGGGCTTTACAATGCATAAGAGACATATGTGTCCCTGTGATGGACCGGAGACTTGTCGAAGGTGTCCCCCGTCTCTCATACAGTGACTGCTGGATATGGGCAACAGCAGTACAGATGAATGGATAAAATAAAAACACTGAACTCACATTGAAAACATAAAAAAAAGGTGTCAGAATCAATGATTTCACAAGCTTTCTTATTCTTAATTTTTTTTAAATGAAAGAGATAAAAAAACTGGTCTTTGTGGTGTTTGGAAAAGGTTTTCTTTTAACACAGCTGATTTGAACTGATTGATAATTATCAGGCTTCTGTGAAATCTGATAAGTTGAGGAGACAATTAAATAATTTAAATCAGGTGTGGCCATCAGGGTTGGGAAATGCTGGATTACATCACCATGAGAAATTAATAGTTGCTAATATCTAGCTCCTGACACTAACAGTGGCATTTTTTTTTAACAATTTAACTAAACATACAGTTATACTAGATTTTCTTATTAATACAAATAGGGAGAATCTGCAGGACATAATCTTTGTAAGAAAATACTACAAAGCTCTGAGGCAAAAGGTGGATGTGGGGGTCAAAGCGAATCAATGACAGACTGCATGAAAAGGAACAGTTCCTTTTATCTGGAGTCTGTGTAAAGTTCTACAGTAATACAGTCTTGCACACCATGAAGAGCCAATTATTTGTTGTAAAACGAGTGCACAGATGTGTATTTGTTCTTACCTTTCCCGCTGTAGCCATTTTAAAAGTAAAATTATTTATCACAATCTAGAGAGGAGTAAAGAAGAAAAGCTTTCAGCAGCAATCAGGCAAATAGAATGAAACAAAGTGCACTTTATTATCCAAACCTTGGACCGGAAGTAGACTTTGTCCTGAGCATATGTACAAGAGGGCAAATATCTTTATGATGCAACTCGATGTGATGAGCTATGCCAATAGGATAATGGCTTAATGTCAACAATAAAAAAAAAGTTGTAAAATCAGAAACACTTGTAAAACAAAACCAAACGTTGTTAAAAAAAAAAAAAAGACAAATACTGTCAGAATAGGGTTTGATGAGCATAATTTGCTTGGAGGACACCATTTGTAACATAACACACAATGAAACTTTCTGTTTTTATTGTTTTATTTTTTAAACAACATTAAAATAACTCAATCTTGTTTATTTCATTTATTGTCTGAACAGACTGACACACTTCAGACTTTTTCATTTTAACCTGATAATGTTCAACCACATTTCTTAAGCAGTGCTTGTTGTACAATCATTTATGAATGTAGGACATGATCTGATAAATCTTCTAATGTGTCTGAAAAGATTGGATCACTTTGGCTTATTGTGGAGACACACTCAGGACTGCCCGGATGCTGCAGAGAACAAAAACAAATGAACAACAAATGTTACTTCTAAACAAGGTTTTTACAGTTTAAAAAAAGAAAAATGGAATGGGTTTTTGAAAACATACCATTTGCCATGCTTCAACAGCTCAATCGCATCATTGACCTGGTCCAAAGTCATCTTGTGAGTGATGAACTCATCCAGCTTCACCTTCTTTTCCAGGTAGTTTTTAACCATCTCAGGAATACCATCCTTACCCTTGAACCCTGAAGCCACCAAAAAAAAAAAAAAAAAAAGAATAAATTAAAATCTGTAAAATCATCAAATACAGCTCATTGAAGCATTAACAACTGGCTGATCCTTGCTGAGTTAAACATTATTTGAATTCATTGGGTGATGATGTAATACATCTGAAGTTCTTTCCCATTACTGAGGTGAGTGTTTGACAGCTTTGACCATCCAATTCCAACCAGTCAGTTTACTGTTTTTAATGTCGTGCACAATCTAATCATGTTTTACAATCCTAACATAAACCAATGCGACTATCTAAGAATAACCAACAATATTTGTAAAGTCTAAATAATTCTGCTAAACAAAAACATGTTTTTGTAGAAACAAATCCATCTTTTGAAGGGCATTATGTGCTTTGGATCAATGAGTGATGAGATTTTTAATGATTATAAGTCCAATAACAGAATTGTTTGCATGTTCACTTTTGCCCCACCAGGGCAATGCTTTGATTGTGCAACAGTTTGCAGCCAGTTCACCTAACAACTCAGGAACACTCCAGAGATGGAGCTGTGCGGTGTGGATCTTTGGGATAATTTTTAGTTAGAGTTGTAAAGAGCACAGCAAATAATCAGAAGGAGGACTTATAAGAACTGAGACTCGCACAGTAGATCAGAAAACTTTGCCTGCACAAAGAAGAGCTTGGCATAGCAGACATCAGCAGAAGTTGAGTAGCTTTTCTTTAGCTATGCAAATAATTCAAATGCTAAAAGAATGTTCAATTTGTTCGGCCAGTGAACGCACATTTACGAATGGACCAATAACATTCCCCCTGCATTACTTGAGAGACCTTATTTAGGTAAGAAATAACCCGCTCTGAATGACCTGCTTGGAAACTGGAGCACCAAAAGAACAAATAAATGTAGCTGCGACTCCAATACCGTCAGTTAAAGCTCAGTCCACTAAACCAAAAAACTAATCAAAGTTGTAGGATCCCTGGAATCTAGAAGCTCCTACCTAATGTGGGACAGAAACCATAGAAATTTGATAGACGTTGCTGTGGGTTTAGTAGATATGAGTGCCTTCATTTCACCTCCAAACAGGGTGCCCTTCCATGTCCGTCCGGTCATAAGCTGATGGGGCCGAGCATTAATGTCATGCAAGTTTGTGTAGCCAACAATCACGCTGACGCCCCATCCTGGTGCACTAGACTCCAAGGCACTGCGCTAATAAGAGAGAAAGCGCAAAGTCATAGGTGTTTGTTCAGTTGTATGACTCCGAAATGTCAAAGCTTACCATGACTTCCACATTCCCAACACATTCCAGGGAGTAGTCCACGCCTCCACTGGTCATCTCAGCAAGCACCTGGCTGATGGGTTTACTGTGATCTTTAGGGTTCACAAAATCAGTTGCACCAAGCACTTTGGCTTTCTCAAACTTGTCTGGATTGATGTCAACAGCTATGATCCTTTTAGCTCCTGCAGCTTTGCATCCCATGACTGCAGCCAGTCCTATAGCTCCCAGACCAAACACAGCGCACGTGGAGCCTGGTTCAACCTGAACACAAAGAAAGATCAGTCAACGTGGACATGAAGTTAAAAAAAAAAAAAAGGTCAGTTTGTTTTACTTTAGATAATAAGTCTACAGCAGTGAGGTTGTACCTTTCCAGAATAAAATTTTTACACACCTTGGCAACATTTATTGCTGCTCCAAAGCCTGTGGAGACCCCACAGCCAAGGAGGCAAACTTTATCCAGAGGGGCAGCTGGGTCAATCTTCACTAGAGCAATCTCTTTCAATACAGAGTACTCGGAGAAGGTACTGGTTCCCATAAACGGCAACAATTTCTTCCCCTTACAGCTAATTCTGGAGTTTGTAATGTTAGGTTGACTTAATCCTCTGTGGAGAAAATTTATTTTACTCAGTCGGATGGAGTGCTGAAAAGGTTGTTAATATTTCAATGCACAATCAAACAAGTCTGCAAAATAAAGGGACTGGAATTTATAAGTTAGAAAAAAGAAAATATGGTTTACCTTTCTTCACATAGGTTGGTCTTAGGGTTCTTACATAAGCGACATTCTCGACACTGTGGGATGAACATGGGAATAACCTTGTCTCCTAAAAAACACCCCACAACATATAAAGATAAACTTAAACAACAACAAACATGATTTTTGTTTAATTATTATCATTGTCATTGACACAAGAGACAAAGACAGAAATCTGACAAAATAAATTGTTGGGTTATTATTTTTTGACTGACCTGGCTGAAATTCTGTGACACCCTTGCCGACACTTTCCACTATTCCAGCAGCTTCATGGCCAAGAACTAATGGGAAGAGATCTTTTTTCATATCTTTATACAAATAGTACAGGTCTGACTGGCACAGACCTGATGCCACCACCTACACAGAAAACAAACAATAAAAACAATTACTATAAATAAAAGGCACATTTAAAAATGCTACATTAGCATTTGAAATCTGGACTTTTTCTTATTTCAGACAGTAAGTCAATCATTCTTGAGGGTTTGGAATTTAGATAAAAGGTTTTGCACAAGAATTTTGCAGACTTTGTCTTGGATTTCACATCTCTGTGCATTACACAAACTTTTTTGTTTGTTTGTTTTTGTTCCAAGTAGCTTAACTTTTTTCCTATCTCTGTTGGTCTTGATCAATAGTTCTCCAGACTGAAATTATTTTAAAGTTTTACTTTTAACTTTGCTGCTTTGTCACTCTATGGACAAGGACATACAGCAGGGTCAATCTAACAGGAAGATGACCAATTTACCACAGACTGTACTAATGAAATTTGATTAATCTCTTAGTGCTGCATTTATTGGATTAAAGTATATACACTAAATCTAGCATAAACTAAAAATATACACATTTTTGCATAGACCCAGATATACTGAATTTATAAATTTCAGAAATGTGTAGATATGTTAAATACTCAAGTCATTCATTACATTTCCTGGTCATTTCCTCTCACCTTGATTCGGACCTCCTTCTCCTGAGGAGGTTCTACCTCCACCTCTTCAATCACCAGAGGCTTGTTGGGCTCCCAGGCCACTGCTGCCTTACATTTGATGACCTAAAATGAAACAAAGTGAAATCCCTCAGCAGTCTGAATCAACCCTGGCCATGCGGTTGAAATGCAGTAAGCTTTGGGAGCTACAGAAGTTTTTATTGTCTCAAATGTCAAACAAGTGGATCTCTAACTATGATTCACCTGATAATATTTGGTGTTTTGATAAAACCTCCCAAAATATTTTGTGCAGAAGAACCAAGAAAAGACTTGTCTGGGATTTTTTAGCTTTTTTTTTTTTTCTTGACACGTAGAATATTTTTTTCCTTTACATGTAAATATTTCTAAGGTAGAAATGATTGTAAACCTTTACTGTATCTACTGGAAATGCACTCTTAGTGGGGCTGGAAAGGCAAGAGAACAATACAAAAGCAGCATATTATCAGTTTATTACTTTTTCAAAACATAAATATTACCTTAAATATCTATTCTTGCTTTAAAGACAAGAAAAAAATGGAGAAACAACATTTTGTTGACTCCTATTAGCAGAAAATGCCGTATTTTGCTTTAGCAGGAACCAGAAAATTATTATATTGTTTATATATTTATTGCTTCAACATTTAAAGACATATTAAGTCATATGAAATAATGCTTCACAGAGCATGTGAACTTCTTACATTTAGACTGATTAATCCTGCACTAACATCACAGCTGCTGCCCTGATCAAAGGGCTCTTGCACAAGCAGCTGTTTAAAGTCCATACAGTATGTGATAAGGCAAACAAGATTTACTGCTGCAGTATTCTCTTTAACCCCTCAATGGTAGTTGAGGTTAAACTGATATGCATCAAAATTGTACTTTTTTTCTTTTTTTGTTGACTTTCCAACGGATGTCATTGACTAAACCAGTTATTTAGCTAAAAGTAACTTTCATGTCATGTTTTAAAAGAAAAGATATGATGAACTAATGAATTTACATAAACATTCTAACTTGGCCAAACCCATATTAACCCTTTATAACCAACACAGTAATGTGTAACCAAACTGAAATATGACTTCTGTACAAGTTAAAAGCAGGGCAAAATTTGAACAGGCATAACACTTTTCTTACCTTCCCAGCTGTGTCCATGTTAGCTGCAGAGATTTACACACAGTTCAGACAAGTTTATCAGACTGCAGATGCAGGACAGAGGAGTGGGAAAGGGCAAACCAGATCCCGGCTTTTTAATAGGACACTCCCTTGTCTGTATAAACAGATGGGCTAGGTGTTACATTTTTACGAAGTTCAGAGTTTGGTAAACCATTCAAAAAATGGAGATTAAAAAAAAAAAAAAACAATGATCATGTCATGCATTCAGTAGTTGTTCTAGTTTTTGTACAAGAATATTTACCAGAACATATAGTAAGAAATGATTATTACAAATGTCCAAAGCAGCTGCTTCAACATGCAATACAGCCTGGCTAAAATGGGCATGTACTTGAACCTACAAAGAGATTACTGCCAAGGATTTTAGATTTTTCTTTACTTCTACCACTAAGAGAAAACAATGACCATGCAATTAAAGATACAGCAAAATTGCTGTTAATTACACACAAGTAAAAATAAAAAATAAAAAATACAATACAGTATTTGACTTCTGCAACAATTCCAAGTTTGATAAAAGCTCCAGTCAAAAATAAAAACATTATAAACATGTTCACGTTTTAAACATTCTTGTTTGTTTAACAATGTTTAAAACCCCATTTCATAAGAAAAAAAATTAATGTGTAAAATACTAAAACAGATAGCAATTATTTGATTTTTTTTAAAACTCTCACTGAATGTAAAAGGAACAGTAATAAATTGTATGGATTTCAGAAGAATTTGAATTTGATGGCAGAAATATCTCCAAAAAGTTGTGAGGGGCAACAAAAACATGTAGGAGTAACTGGAATGAAAAAGCAAAACAGATTAGGAGAATTTGGCAACCAATTAGGTTAATTATCAACAATTTGGTCAGAAAGCTGGGTGTAAATTGAACATTTTAGAGAGATTTAATTTTATAAATTCCATCCAATTCAAATTATTTTTTCCTTTCTAAAAATGGGCAGCACTGTGGCACAGTAAAGCAGCAGCCTCTGAGCAAAAAGGTTGCCAGATTGAATTGTGGCGTTTTTGTTCTCTCTGTGCATGTATGGATTTTCTCTGGATACTTTGGTTTCCTCCCATTGACCAAAAACAGGCATGCTAGGCCGACTGGTAACTATATTGTCCCTAGGTGTGAACTGTTATTTTCTCGTTTGTCTTTATGTGTCCCTGTGATTGACTGGAGACCTGTCCAGAGTGCACATCACTTCACAATGATTACTAAATATGGGCATCAGTGACACCTGTGACCTGGAAGGGAAGAAGTGGGTAAAGATGATAGATGGATGGATGGATGGATGGATGGATGGATGGAACAATTTAACACTTGATTTGTTTTTTTGTTTCATTATGAATAAATTATGTGTTTGACATTGGCAAGTAGTTAGTCTTAAATCTACTCAGTGCCCCAACTGATTTGGAATTATATATGGACCATTGTACATCTGCAAATATATATTTGATTTGCATCAGTCTCTTGGCTAAAATTATGTCAAAGTAATATAACTTTTTATCTCCCAGTCATATGATACACACATATGACACACATTGTGAGGATCCACAACTTCTCCTCCTCCCCAACAACCCGCAGCACTGATCCTCCTCAGGGCTGTTTGTTGAGCCCCCTCTTGTTCACTCTGTTTACCTATGACTGTGCACCTACCCATCCAGGCCGTTATATTGTAAAGTTTGCAGATAATCCAGCAGTGGTTAGATGCACCACAAACAACTGAGTCCAGCTACAGGCAGGACATGGAACACCTGGAGAGCTGGTGCAGGAAGAACAACCTTTACAACAATGTGAAGAAGACGAAGGAGATGGTTGTGGATTTCAGATGGCGAAAACACACATATCCCACCTGAAAATAGGGGGATCTGTGGAGAAATTGGTCTCCAGCTACAAATACCTGGGTGTGCACCTTACATTAGTGTTTAGCTTATATCTAGGATCTTTTAGCTAACCTTTGGTATTTATCTTAGTGTATATCTTAGATATTTATTTACTGTTTCTTTATATGCTTTATATTTTGCTATTTTTGGGTGTTAACTGGGACCCTCCAACTTGTGAAAGCTAAACAACCTAATTTTATAAGCATAAACAGAGACTTGGAGAAAAAAAAGTTAATTTCTACATAGTCTGTATACTTCATTGTAAATTCTTTCTTTCAACATTTATAACTTTGGAGGCAGAATATTTTTATGATGCAACTCAACAATCTGATAAACTGTGTCAACTGCATATTGTCTCCACAATAATGAGGGTTAGAAAAGCACTTTTGAGGAACAGACCTGGTCTTGATGAATACAATTGCTTGACAGACACAAAACACAATGCATGTATGTTTTATGAAAACAAAAAAAATGTGACACCATCTGTTTGGATCTGTTTATTTTGCACCATTAACACTGACACAGTTCAGACTTGCCAGTATACCCTCATATATTTTTAGGCTGTGCACGTCTCCTGATTAGTGCTGGTTGCTCAAAATTGTGTGTATATTGAGCAGAATCAGCTTCCAAATGCTTGAAAAAAAATCTTTGTAGGTTGACTTATTGTGGAGAAATACTCAGGACTGTTCGGATGCTGTGGAACAAGAAAAATAAAAAAAACTGATTAGAAGCTTAATTCTGGTTAATTATTTATTTATAGATATTCAGGAGATTATGAACAGTGTAATCAGTTTAGAATAGATACCATTTTCCGTGCTTCATCAGATCAATCGCATCATTGACTTGGTCCAAAGTCATGTTGTGGGTGATGAACTCATCCAGCTTCACCTTCTTATCCAAGTAGGCTTTAACCATCTGAGGAACACCATCCTTACTTTTGAATCCTGTGCCAGACACAGTATACAGTATTCATCGGCAAACATGTCTCATAACACTGTTTGAATATCTATGACTCCAAAACATGCCTTTTGATAAATGTTTGTCCCACCAATGTTTTCCTATTATCATTACCGGTACATTGTGTGGCTCAAGCAAATCATCATCTGAGCTAAATCACATTCAAGTTACAGACTGATTTACAAGTAAACCAAACCAAAAACCTTTAATGAGTCAGATTCTTGTTGGCCTCTGCTGTCATTGGGTCAAAATGATCCAAGCGCAGTGCATCGTTTCTCTGTATAAAACAAATAGTTTCACTACATTGATAAGCTTTGCCGGAATAAGGAGTGCTCCTTTCTTGAACTTCTTAGACATTCTAAGAAGTGGATATGGTTGGCAGATTAAAGCAATCCTGCACAACACCATCACAATCTAAGTCAAGAGTTCAACACCCACAAGCATAGTTTAGGATCGGCCCAGCTTTCTCTTTTTTTTTTTTTTTTTTTAAGCGCCAACTTGTTGGCCAGAACCAATTAAACTAATCAAAAGTCTTTCTCTAAAGGTTCCCTGTATTTTTCTATTCTCAACTTTTGCTTCCACAACAAAAGAAGCTATAGTACTTTTGGCCACTTGGTACCAACCAGACCACCAAGGCCTAAAGATCTCCCTGAGCTTTATGGTTTCAGAGGTCTTCTGTTTGGTGTATAATGAAGAGCGCAAGGGCAGGGGTTTCATCCAGTCACATATGGACTGTGCATGGCTTGTCTATAACGCTCTACATAGACAGCTTATATCTAGCACACACATCCAAAAACACTAATTTCAGAATGGGGTTGCCATTTTTCCCCAGTCACACTCATAGAGGTAAATTTATCAAGTGGAAAACAACAGAGTCCCTAGATGACACCATTCAGAAAGGCCAAGATGGTCAGGTATTCTGAACTGCAGTTTAACCTCAATTTACATCTAAAAACAAATATTGTTTGTCTGTTATAAAACAAACAAACAAACAAACAACCAACAACAACAACAAAAAAGCTTTCAAAAATGTCATGACCCCCTCTATTGCAACTCTCCCAGGGGCAACAGATCTTCAAGTCATTACACAGAGTTTCATTGGAGGTCTGGTTCTCTTTTCTTGCAAAATGCATGGAGGCAAAAAAGCTGAATGATTCAAAAATGGCCTTGGTGTGTTGGGATTGATATAAAAGAGTGGCATGAATGTTGTGAACATATTTTGTGTGTGCTTCCTCTACTGTTGGACGTCTCCTCATGGATGTCTGGTGAAATGACCAGCCATACAAGGCTGCATCTACTCTTGTAGACTTCTTAACATGCACTTGTGTCAACATGTCAAACCACATGTCCAAATGGAGGAAGGAGGCT
>JARVGS010000789.1:18866304-18890228 GCA_031762315.1 Hypsolebias antenori | reverse complement strand
TCCTCGGTCATCAAGGTATTTTATAGTAGACCGAGGGTGGGGCCCACGGCAGGTGGGCGTGGACTATAAGGTTTTCAATATTGACGCGAAGCGCAGGGATAAACCCAATAGGTGTGGCTTAAAGGGCGGAGCTTACATGAAATAGAACATGCACTTGTGTCAACATGTCAAACCACATGTCCAAATGGAGGAAGGAGGCTCTCAATCAAGGGAAAAAAAAAAAAAAACAGAGTCCATTTGGCCTTTGGCGACTCAAATTTCACATGTATCCACTACCTCCCCACCCCACTCCACCCCCCACACTTTACATTATTTGGGACAAGGGCCCAAAGGTGTAAATGTATAGTCATTTCAAATGTGCCTCAAGGGTTAATAATGCTGATTGTGCATCTCACCTCCAAACAGGGAACCCTTCCATGTACGCCCAGTGATGAGCTGAACAGGTCTTGCAGAAAAGTCATGCATATCTGTCCAGCCAACAACCACACTGACACCCCAACCTGGCACACAAGACTCCAAGGCACTGCGCTGTATGGAGAAGCAAAGCAAAGTCCAAAAATGTGGTTCCGTTATTTAATGGCTACAACAGGTTTTCTCTTTTTGTTGTCCTCACCATGACTTCCACATTCCCAACACATTCCAGGGAGTAGTCCACTCCTCCATTAGTCATCTCAGCAATAACCTGGCTGATGGGTTTATTGTGATCTTTGGGGTTCACAAAATCAGTTGCACCAAAGACTTTGGCTTTTTCATATTTGTCGGGATTGACGTCAACAGCGATGATCCTTTTGGCTCCTGCAAACTTGCAGCCCATGACCGCAGCCAAGCCCACAGCTCCCAAACCAAACACAGCGCACGTGGAGCCTGGTTCAACCTAGATGATAGAGCAGTTTGGTGAACGTAGCAGATGTCTTAATGATAATAAACAGAAGCTCAGATGCCTCCTCTCTAGCAGTATGAGTTATTATCATCTATACACACAAACCTTAGCAGTATTAACTGCTGCTCCAAACCCTGTGCAGACCCCACAGCCAAGGAGGCAAACTTTATCCAAAGGAGCAGCAGGGTCAATCTTGGCCACAGAAATCTGATTGATCACGGTGTACTCAGAGAAGGTACTGGTTTCCATGAACTGCAGGACCTTCTTCCCCTTACAGGTGAACCTGGAGTCCTCTAAGGCCATCACATCGTGACGTTCAGCAGTCCTGTACAAAAATGCTTAATGCATCAAATGAATATAATGTATATCCCAATGGTGACACAATTTGTGGGGTTTAAATAAGAAGACTCATGGAAAAACAAAACAAAAACACCTCACCATCCCTTGTTGCACTGATTGGCCTTAGGATTTTTACAGAAGCGACATTCTCGACACTGGGAGATGAACAAGGGGATAACTTTGTCACCTAAATTTAAAAGACAAACAAATATAAGTTAAATTAACAATAAATTACATGTGATGATTTTTAACAATTTAAAGCCAAGCCACTTTTTAAAAATTTAGTCAGAAAATAATTTTACTCCATGGTCAAAAAATTCCCCAAAACATCTTAAGCATTTACCGTATTTGTTGCTGTATAAGTTGCACCTTTTTGCATAAATTAGCATGACCTGCAACTTATACAGCAAAGCAACTTATTTTATGCACCACCCCCCGATGCGACTTATAGAGCGATACAACATGTACGGCGACAAGTACGGTACTTGTCTAAATAGATAAAAATATAGTTTATTTGGTGGAACTGACCTGGTTGAAATTCAGTGACACCAGGTCCAACGCTTTCTACGATGCCAGCTCCCTCATGGCCAAGAACTGCTGGGAAGCCATCTTTGTGCATCCCTTCAAACAGGTGATACAGGTCTGTGTGGCACACCCCTGTTGCCACAATCTGTGTACAAAACACACACAGCACATATCCTAGCTGCTTTTGAACAGAACAGATTGATAATAGCACTAGTTAAACTTTTTTCTTAAAAACAACTTTGAACCTGACATTTGAGGATTGGATTAATCCATGCCTTAGCTGTTACGATTTAATGTGTTTGCAATAGCGTTCAGCTAAAATATTTTATTATTTTATTTAATTATTTTATTGGCTCTTAAATTCCTTTCATGTTGCAATTTTAGAATTTGAAAGTAGAAGCTTGGTTAAAAAAAAAAAGATCCTCTATTTTGAAGAATGAGAGGTGAATCTGCATGTCAATCTGCATTATGCAAGCTTACACAACACCTCTGCTTTAAAACTTGAATCCCACACACCTTGTTTCTTTAAATTGAGAAAGCTCCTCAGAGGAGAAGCGAAACATCTTCAATTACAAATAAAGTTCAGTTGTTTTGTTTTCAACTTTTTTTAAATGATTTAGTTAAAAACATGCTGTCTAAAAACTTGTTCACTCCACTGCACCCGCTTGATAATCTCAAAGTTGATTTGTGCAAATGTCTAAATCCACCCCTCAATTTTTAAATCCTTTCTTTACAAGCCAAAAGACATTCATGCATTATTTTAAATTGGCCTTGATCAATTGTTTTCAGGCTTTCTAGAAGTCTTTCAAAGATTTTCTTTGGCGACTGCTTTTCACTCAGGTTCAGCTTTTACTTGACCGTTGCCAATATTTTTCCCCTTCTTCTTTCCTATGAATCATAAGCATAAGACTCAAACTGATGGCATGAGCCAACAGTGTATCAACTTCTAAAATAACAAAGAACCAGTTACATTTTCAGGCTTTTCCCTGAAGAAGCTGCATGCCACAAAGACAATTCCCTGTTTTATTTTTTATTTTTTACTGAATCTATAAAAACACCAAAGATAACACAGTTAGACATAAAACAGGAATTCAGTGCCAACAAGGTGAACCCAAAAAGCAATTATCTGAAAACTGAAAGGACCGAAATGATGAGTATGTGTCAGGTCTTCCCTGCATTTTTTTCATTTATTTTTTTATCAGTTCCTAAAGATTCGACTTTCAGATTCTGTTCATTTGCTGAAGATGCTGTTTTTATCAAGTCTGTTGAAAAAAAAAAAAAATCTCGCTTTGTCTTACTCCAAAGGAACAACACTCAACAGCAGAAGATTTTTAACCCCTATTTATTTGCAAGGTCAGATTTTCAGGATAGGTTACATAAATATACATAAAGTATTGGTACCTGAGCTGCCTCTCGCTCGTTTTTATAACCTTATCAGTTCAGCTGAGTTCACAGAACTCGGAGGTGTCCTGGGTGCCAGCTGCAGCCTCAGCTCCTCATCCAGCTCTCTCTAAACACATGATTCTCAGCTGTAGCACTGATAAAAAAAATCCATAACCTTTGACCAACAGTTCCCTAACACTGACACCTTTGATTTTTCTCAATTTTTATGCATACACTGCACATTATCTGTATTTCATTCATTTATTTATTTATTTTCATTCAACCTTTATTTATACAGTTGGTCTCACTGAGGTATGAGGACTCATTTTCAAGAGAGACCTGTAATGTAAAGTTATTTAAAGTTTTTGTCAGTGGACTTAATTTGTATTTTGTCGACATTTCCAAAAGGAAATTGAGCTACTGTGATTACGTTAGCGAAATCCTCAGGTCTGGACGTGTCCCAAATAACTTACAAATGCACGTGTTTTTCTGTGAATGATTGCATCTTGACAGTGGTTATCTCACCTTGATGCGAACCTCGTTGGCCTGAGGTGGAGCAACCTCAATCTCCTCGATCACCAGAGGCTTGTTGGGCTCCCAGGCCACTGCTGCCTTGCACTTGATGACCTAAAGCAGCACCAGCATGAATTACTGCTTCTGCAGCTGCATTACAATCCACAAAGTTGACATGCAAAAGTTCAAAAAAGAATGCTCCAAGCGCTCACCCAAGTGACAAATGTAATTTAAAGTGTTTTTATGTCAAACTTCAAGCTCATTTCAACAGAGCTTGGGGTCAGCGTGTCACTACTTAGAAAAAACTTTAAACAGCTTAGTTTGAAATCCAGTACAGTATTCAAAACATCTAACAGTACATTAGTTTTTAGGAGAAAACTACTGCAGAAAGCTAAACAAGCAAATAACGGCAAGAGTTCAAAGTACATGCTTTAATTGACAATCATGTTTTAAAGACATAATATAAAATAGAGTTTGGTTCTTTTTTGCAGTTCAAATCGGTTCTTCTCATCCTAAGCATTTCATTGTGCTGTTAACCTTTATATGACAAATAAACACAGCTTGAACTAGAGACAGCAATTTTATGATCACTAAGCAAACATAAAAAAAATTGCAAGTATTCTCTTCCAACATCGAACTTTCCACTGCAGGCTGTCAATATTCACAGTTGTGCAAAACAGGACGGCTGTGAGACGAGAACCATATGCGCCACATGTTTGTACTTAGTTCAACATTTTTATTTTTCCTCTCATGTAGAAGCAACGTCCAAATTGGCGGAAGCACAATGCATTTGTCCAGATGAGAACAAATACAGTAAATCATAAAGACGCAATAACTTTGAGATTTGTTGATTAGTTTAAGTTCATCCACACTTAAAGCATAAAGTTAATTTCACCTCAGCTAAAACAGTGAAGAAAAACTTTTACATTCTGATCAGGTTTGACTCTGAAACCCCCCACCAGAAGATTACAGTGGAGATTACTGCTGAACCGTGCACCTACCTTACCAGCTGTAGCCATTTCTGCAGAGTGAATCCCACAAAACAACAAGGCTCGTCACAAAAAGCTGCAGGACAGGAGAAGAAGAGGGAGCAAACCTGGATTTGCTTTATATACTAGTCTGAAAATAAGTTATGCAACACCAGCTGTGGGAGGGGAGTTAAAAAGTTAGAATAATTTGCAACTGTTTTTATACTATCCATAAAAAAATAAAAGAAATAAAATCTGTTACATTTTTCTATGCAATGTAAAACTTTGTGTTGCCTGCCTCCACTTCTTTTCTAACCTGCTCAAATTCAGCCAATTAATTAATAACACAAGCTAACTGGGTTTAACAAACACAAACAGCTATAATTTAACCAATTTTAAAGCTATTGGACTAAAAGTTGGGATGGGATCAGCTGAAGGACATTCTCAACACACATTCTGAATACTGATCTGTTTTAAAAACTTGATTAACCATTAGTCAGCTGTGTCTCTGTTAGCAAAATATCTCTAGAAACAACAGACATTTTCGTTAAGTAATCAGTGGTTGTAGTCCATGTTTTTAGGATTCTGCTACAGATTTATTTAGCTTTAAGAGCCAAGCAACCTTAAAAAAACACAAAAAGGGTGTAATTCAGTCAATTCTACAGACAATAAACTAAAATACTTCAAGTACTACACATTGTGTAATGCTATTGCCCAAATCTTTGGCGTTAATCAGTTGTAGATGCAATCATGGCTTTGATAGTTTCATTAAGCTCCATCTGTTGATTCAAGAGATATTTTACTAAAAGGCAGAGTTAACAACAACAGTTAACTTTTGAAGTCATCTCTGTTTAAAATGGTTGTTGCCATTAATAGTGTGAACAATTATACTATTGTGGTTTTCTTCTGTATGCATTTCAACACCTTTCACGTTCCACAATGTTTGCTATTTCATCAAATCATAAATCAAAACGTTCATCTCTTTCAGGACAATCCTGCTATGACTTTTGGTATTGTTGCAACTTTAGTTTTTTGAAATATTTAGCTCTTTCTGCCATTTTTTTTCCTCATAGAAAATGATTTGAGCTCATTTTACATCCTTCAAATCTTTAGATCTGTTTACAGCTTGTTACTGCTCCTTTCACATTTTGTTCTGGTTCAGATTCTTTGTGCAAATTTAAACTATTTTCAGCTACTTTCCGCCTTTTTTTTTTTTTTTTGGCTGTTTGTGCTCCTTTCAGATTCTTTCTGCTAACTACAACATTTTTTGTGCTTCTTCTAACTTCTTTCTGCAAACGTCTGCTACAAGTTTCAGCTTTTTCTGCTATTTCAGCTACTATTTAGAGGTTTTATGCTAATTTTAGCCTTTTCAGCTACTGTAATTCTATTTTTTTTTTTTGCAGTCGTTTGAACTGTTTTCAGCCTAATTCACTAAAAATGAGTTCTCTCCATTTCCTTCTTATCAGTTCAATTTTATCTGCTTTTTTGGCTACTTTTTAAATTTATATATAATTTCTGAATCAGAATAAACTTTATTGTCATTGCACCGAGGTACAGTGAAAACATGTGCGTACAGTCGTCCGAAAGATGGATGGAGTGTACGAAGCTGCTACTATAAAATGCTGCCTTCTTATTCTTATTCAGAATAATATTTTGCTTAGATGAGAAAATGGAAGAAAAACATGAGGAGAGACGGTATTAAAAAAAAAGATCTCTCACACCGTGTCCTAGACAGGACATGGTTTTAGGCATTAAAAAAAAAAAAAAAAAAAAAAACTACCACAACATAGCAACATAAATAGACGCGATAAATGTACAAATATCTGGTGAAGTCATTGAATTTTAAAGGGAAGTCGTAGCATAGTCCAGAGCACAGGAAAACACGTATGGCTTCACCAGAGGACAGGAAGAAAAAAAATCAGCTTTGTTCAGATACTTTCCACTTTTTTGTGCTTATTTCTGCTTCTTTCAGCCTAACTAGGCAACCATGGTCTTCCCACTTTCTGATGCTAATTTAAGCTTCTTCTAAAATTTCAGATATATTTTTTTTTTTTTTTTTTTTTTTTTTTAGCTTTTTTTTTTTTTAGCTAATTTCAGCTGTTTTAAGAAAAGAAAAAAAAAAATCAAAATTTTCCATTGTAATTTTAGCTACTTTTAACCTAATTAACTTCTTTATGCAAATTTTAACTTCTGCTCCTTTCAGCTTTTTTTTTTTTTTTGCTTTCAGCCTTTTCTGCTATCTTAGCTAATATTCAGCCATTTTATGCAAATTTGAGCTTTTTCAGCTAGTGCCACAATTTTTAGCTTATTTCAGCTTCCTTCCGGCAGTTAAGCTTCTTTCTGCCTTTTCAGCTAGTTTTTTGTTAAGCAGCCAATTTCCTAATTTTTGTGCTAACTGCTTATTTAAACCTAATTCAGAAAATATGTGTTCTTTCTGCTTTCTTCTGCTAACTTAGGCTTGTTCTTCCATTTCAGCTATATTTCAGCAAAAAAAAATATTTCAGCTGTTTTCAGCAAGTTCTTCTGCAATAAGCCTTCAGACTACATTTTTGCAAATTTTTAGTTGATATTAGCTAACACAAAAATGGCTATAACTTAGCTAACTTAAGTTAAATTTGGTGTGGAGGCTGAGAGACATCAACACATTTTCTGAAAGCTAACAGATCTCACAATATTGCCTGAGAACATGCATGAAGTCACTCACGGTTTGTCCAAAACGCCTATAAATCTGTTCATTCTCAGCACAAGAGAGATTTATTTTAAATGTCTGGCAGGAAAGGCAGCAGGCGATATGCATTCCTTTAAAGAACGTTAAGTCTTTTGTATTTAGTTAGACATAATCTGCTTATTTTGCTTTGTTAATTTTATTCAATTTATTTTATCTATCATCCTCAAATATGTTGACATTTAATATACCCTTTTAAATGTTTTTTAATCCTATATGAATAACTTATGCCTTTCCTTTAAATGTTAGTTTGTTTATTTGGTGGCAAATAAAGTAAAAAAAAAAACTAAAGGGCAGCCAGTGTTTCCATATATTTATGCATCTGCATGATGGCAAAGTGCTCAGCGGACTTGAGGTCCCAGAATGAGGAGAAAATAATTCAACAATTAAAGATGGACAGAAACTTCATTGATCCCAGAGGGAAATTCAAGTTTAGCTCAGTACCAGCAGCTCAGTCAAACAGTTCTCTGAAAACATATACATTAATGTTCAGATTAGCTTTAACATCCAAGTCGGATTTGAAAGTTAATAATAGATTTGGCAGAATATTCTTAAAATATGTTGTAATTGACAGATACAAGGTTTATGCTTTATTGTAAGAGCGGGTTAATGAACACAAAAAGCAATAAACAGGAGGCTTTAAAAACTGCACATTTGCAGATGTTTTAATGTGACACATTAATATGTTGCTGCATTTTGGTGCATGTTCTATAACACATGTAACTGGGTGAACAAAAACAACACAATCAGTGATAATCATACAATAACCATCATAAAGTAGGAGGTCCCATTCTTACATCATAGAAAACAATTTGTTTAAAGGCACTGGTGTGTAAAATATTTGACATGTGGTTGCTACTTGATTTAAGTGACATACATGATAAACGGCTGAGTTTAAATTAGGCATCAGAACTCATCAAGGCAGAATTTCCTGCATGATGTATCCAATTATTCAACATTTTTTCACAAAGTCCAAAGGTTTCCTTTATACTCTACTGTATCAATAAGACATCAGATCATGAGCCTGGATGATCCTGCATAATTAATTTCTGATGTCAAAACATGTTTGTCACTGCCATCGGGTCATTTGCTATAAGTAAAACCAAAATAAAACATAATCTTGCATCGGAGTCATTACACAAATGGGGACTTGTAAGATCCATGGATTCAAATTTTTAGCAGGAAGTAAACCAGAAAAAAAAAAAAAAAAAAAAAGAACAACCATTCAGGAGCAAGGTTTGAAAACTAGAACAGAACAAGACATGAGCAGAACAAACCTTGAGAACCACCATGTGAGCAAAGCAGTGTTAAACTCTGTGTGCATGCATTAGTCTCAACTACAAGTGGCTGCAAAATACACAAAGTGTTGCTGTGCGCATGTGGGATGTTTTTTCATCTAAACAGCCGTGTTCAGTAACATTATCTTCCCTCAATTCATGAACATGATGTAGAGAAAGACAAAAGAATGTGGAAAATTTGCAGAAACAGACATTAATGCTAGAAAGTATGCATGCAAACAGAAGTCATTAAAGACAGAAATCTATTTAGCTTTACATTAAAACACAGTCACCTCACTGCTGTGTTTACCATCTCCTGGATGCTTCCATGTGACCAGACACAAAACAAGAAACGGTACAATGGTAGGAAAAAAAAAGTGTATTTATGCAAATTTGACAAGACTACACAAGAAAAAATATTACCAAAATTAGAAAAAAAAAAAGTCACATTTGTCACAGTGTGTGGAGTAAAATGACTAATTTTAACTTTAAACATTTCTAAAGCTAATGGTTCCCAACTCAGGTCCTTGAGGAATACCATCCTGCATGTTTTGGTTGTTTCGCTGCTCCCACACACCTGATTCAGTGATTTAATTACTTCATGTTATGCAGAAGCCTGTTAACCACTCATTCATTTAAATTAGCAGAGAAAAACTAAAACATGCAGGATGGTGTTCCTCAAGGACCACAGTTGGGAACCATTGAATTATCAACGTGTGTGTGTTAGAATAGAATTCTATTTGGAGCAGATAAGAAACACGATTTAGGTTTTATTGAAATTTCCGTGCCACTATCTGAGCTTCTGATTACTGGTGCTTATAACACAGATTCAGGTGGTGTCTGCCGAGAGTTGCACTCCAGCACCTTTTTGTTTGCCTTCATGGCTTTTAAGAAGAAAACAGTAATTCAGCTCACTGTGAAAGGCTATATATCTAAGGTTGGATATATAAAAGGACAGCTCATCCCAAAACAGGATTAGTTTAGTGAAAGCATTTAAGGAAATTCATAAAGCCCTGGAGCCATTTTCTAAATATTGATTGATAAATATCAGCAGGATTACAGAGCATGAGTTCATATTTGTATCTATACATGATGTCCTCTATAGGTGACAGATTGAGGACACTGATCACTTTTGACCCATCATCCATGGGTCTGGGGGGTCTCCCACTGGCAGTAGCATCAACCGCTACCCATCAGCAATATGGTTGATGTATCAATAAAAAGAATGACATACAATTGATGATTAGTACAGTATTTGGAGACTATCCCAACATGCCAGCTGTAAATTCTAGATTAAAAACAGTTCAACAAAACTAGCTAAATGTTATCCAAATCTATTATTTACAAGAGCAGAAGAACAAACATATCACACCTAAACAAAAAAATAATGTTTCTTTCACTGGAAGACGAAAGCTTATGGATCTACAGAAAGTTATAAGCTCCTCTCCACGTTACACAAAGCACCTGCAGACTTTAGCTTTATATTTTATTAACAGATGTGTTTTAGCAAGAATGGAACTTTGGTTCTTAAAAAAGTCTTTTACTTTACAAAAAAGGTCCCCTGAAATTAACATATTGGCTACATCTTCTTTACTCAACTGCGAATGCGAAATATGCCTTGGAGTATAAAAAAGGTGAAAAGAAACTGTAATTTGGTCATACGTTTGCTATTATCATGCTCCGAGCAAAACATTTGTAGACTAGTTCTTCTCCTTAAAAGAATCCAAGGAAAGTGACTTTCAGACAAAACCCCCAAAAGAAATTATTCGACAGGCAGGCAGCGTAAAAACAGAAGACTTGTTTTGTGCAAATGATGCAACATTCAGAATTTTCTGCGTATGGCAACAATCAGCAACCTGAAAAGTACGGGACTTAAAAAAAAAAAAAGAAGCTCTTTAATGGTGAAAAGTGTAACTTTAAATTCACATTAGATCCTTATGAAGAACAAATAAGTCTGGAGAAATGACGTCCTAACTAGAGGAACGCCAAGGTTTAATGACAACACGTGCCATAGGAACTCCAGACACAACCAACAAAAAATAAATAAATAAAAAAAAAGCATCTTGAAAAAGAACAGAGGAGAACAGAGAGGGTACATTTTCAGTGCATTCAATAAGTTCTGCATGTTTAAGGCAAAAAAGATGAGACTGTTCCTTTTGTTGTGGGGTTACGTTAAAATTGTGCACTTCTTCATCAAAACTTGTGGTCCATCTTGACCTGCACTTCTTGTGGCTGTTCTAGTTCATGTCACTTTAGAAGGAGAGCGTTTCATCAGTCAACAACATCCTCATAGATGGCATCATCAAAAGGCCGCGATAGAGACGACCGTTTTCTGTGACGGGAGTACTTGAGCTGAAGGAGGTCTCCTACCTCGCTGATGGCACTCAGCGCCTGCAGAAACATTTAAAGGGTTAAAAAGAAACCATTAACTTGGCTGTGTAGAGCAGAAACAAATGAACATTCATTCCAAGAAGTGCTCAGAGTTGGGCAAATACATCATTAAAAATCTTGGAGGTGTTTAATTACTAAAATTGTAAAAATGAGTGAACACTAGGATTTAATTTGATCGCCGCCTCTAAACCCAATATTTACACTTCTTGGAGCTTTAATATGATTACAAATATTTAACTCTTTGGTTTGTTATTTCCTCTTGTCTTTCAGCAGTAAAACAAATCACAGCATCTGACAGGAGAGACTGACTGCAGCTGGGAGACTGAACAGAAAAAAAAATTACAGAAAAGAAAAAAAATAAAAATAAAATAAAACCAGAATAAAGAGCAGAAATCATTTAGATTTTTCACAGAACTCAGCAGAGTAGCTTCAGTGTCATTGCTTATTCACCTTCTGCTCTGGCAATAAGTCACAAATTTACTGTCATTCCAATATCGTTGCAAACAAGGACAGAAATAAATCATGGATCATCACATATCAAGCATCATACATTCATCATCTGCGTGCTCATTATACATCTGGACAAGCAGAAGAACTCTTGATGCTGACACATGGTTTAAATATGGATCCACAACATCCAAAAATCTACCTCTCTCCATACCGGTATATACATGACCATGGTATGGTGTTGGCCATCTTGGATTTTGACATGACAACCCAACGGCCACCCTGGTTCAAATCCCAGCCCGGATTTTTTCTGGGTGGAGTTTGCATGCTTTCTCTGTCCACAGACCAAAAACATGCATGTCAGTCTGATTGGTAACTCTAAATTGTCCCTAGGTGTGAGTGAGAGAGTGAGTGGTTGTTTGTCTTGTTCGTCTCTGTGTCCATGTGATGGACTGGAGACCTGTCCAGGGTGTACCCCGCCTCTCGCACAGTGATGGATGGACAAGAGCGCCAGTGATGCCCGCAACTTGAAAAGGAAGAAGCAGGTAAAGATAATGGATGGATGGATCCTTTCTTATTCCTTGATGCAGCCACACACCAAAATAGAAGTGGGTATCTTGCCATTTTATTATTATTTTTTTTACAAGTTACCATGCTCATAATGAGACAGATGGACAGACGGAGGGTATTTCTAACCTCCCTCTTCACTCCTTGACGGGGGCCAATCAAGATTTTTCAGATCAGAGGCAGGTGTATTTTTAGAGATCATCAGAGGTACAGCACAGGTTGAACAACTGGGAGATAAAGTTAGGGAGGCCAGACTGAGATGGTTTGGACATGTCAGAGGAGGGACAGTGGTTATATCAGTAGAAGGATGTTAGAAATGCAGCTGCCGGGAAAAAGACGAGTAGATATTTGGATGCAGTTAAGAGAGGACATGTAGTTGGAGGACGACGACTCACTGTGGTGACCACTGAAGAGGGAAAAGCCTAAAGGAGGAGACGGCAGGTGTATTTTGCCAGAATGAATCTTCCTATCTAATAATTGTATGTGGCATTCTGCACAAACAAGATTTGACTTATTTAATTAATGTTAAAATATTCATGGGTCAGTAAAAGTAAAATAAAAACTAATGGGTTTCTGATTACGCGCATGTGTGTGTGAACGGCAAAATGAAAGGGTTAAAGCTCAGGTGGGTGTAAGAATCATAGAAATCAACATGACACTTCAAAGTACCATGGGATGCTACAGAGAAGACAACTAACAGATTTCACCATCATGACAGATGAAAGCATACAGCACTTCAATACTCCCACTGTCTTCAGCTCATTTTGTTCTGGGTTTTTATTTTTTTTTGAAGAAGGGTTGATAACAGCTTCAGATGTAGCAGCACTTATCTAATATATCTGAGCCCACTGACACACCCATCCTAGACAGGATAGATGATCAAACATCTGTCTGGCATGCTTTACAATCAGGAGTGGGCACATAGACAGATTTACAACTTTAATTTGGAACATTAGGAACTTTTTAGATAAACTGCATCAGTTAATGCTGACAACACAACTGTTCAAAAATTTCCACTCTCTTACTAAGCAAAAAAGATGAAGCAGTAAACCTATGTGGTGAATAAAATCTGAACCAAACCAGGATTAGGACTGTCACAATAACAAATGTTGCTGGGCGATTAATTGTCTCAGAAATTATCGCAATAAATGATAAATTTGTTTGAAATTTGACAATAATTAGTGATTATTGTCAAATTTAAGAAGAAATGTTTGTTACTTTTTGTGTGTAGTACTTTTTTGTTCACCAGATGGCAGTATAAGACTGCTTGAACTGAAGGACGGATAGTGAGGGAGCGAGCAGTGTATCTCTTTAGGAAAAATGGGAGGTGACGTGACATGAGCAGTCTCTCCTTTTTTCGGTTGTCAAAATGGTGGACGCTCAGTGTGGTTTGAGCTCTTGACCATAGCATTTTTAAAAAAAATCCTTAAATAAAAAAAAAAAAAAAAAAAAAAAAAAAAAAGGGTAAACAAGTTTTCAGCTTCTTTTTGCATAGAAAAACTATTTTTTTTTTTTTTTTACACAAAGGCACAGATTTCAACCATGAATTTTGGAGCTTTGACAAGACAGAGGTCCCCCACCCCGAGGTCAGTCTGTTAGCTTAGCTTCTATGTTTAGCTGCTTTTAATGATCCAAAAACGCGTTTTTGGACAGCTAAATTTATTTTAAAGAGAAAGGAAGGGGTCGGTGAAGAGCACTGGAGTTGAGCCTTTTGTCATCCAACGTCTTCAGCAGAGAGAGACATGCAGAAACGATAAAGCCAATAAATGATAATGAGTTTGATCATTTTCATTTACCGTGTGATTAATTGATTTATTGCAACAGTCCAAACCAGGATGCACAAATCCGACCAATAAGACTTAATGAGCAACTTCACAACTCATCAAGCGGTTCAGGTTTCTCCGTGTATTGTTCCATCTCAAAGATCCAGAAATGTCTCATTAAGAAACAGACTGGTGAGAATTTGTGTATAATCCAGTGTCTGACAGTGGAAGATCCAGAGGATCTGCCATGAGCAGAAGAGCCCTCAGAGAACAGTGGACAGCTTTTTGATGTGTTGCCAACGGCAATCAAAAGCTGCCCCGTCTACCTCTGTAGACAATCACAGTGAGGACTGCCGGTGCTGTAAGTGGAGCTCTGGACTCAAAGGACTTTTTCAATATTTTATGCCTCAACCTGCATAGAGATCCAATTGGCACTGTAATGTAGCTTTTAAATGGATTCACAGCAGTGAAATGTACATGCCAGACAAAGAAAAGGGAGGGATGCAGTACATCTGAAGTCACTTCAAGAAAGGACATTTCAGGTCAGCAGAGCTCAAACCTGGGTCCTTCCATTTCAGCACATTTCACAGCCCAGGTTCCCTTTAATGTCCCTCAGATCTCTGAAAAGTTTCAAACAATTTCAAGGTCGTTAAAGCGCTCTCAGCGCTGACTATAGAGGGCATAACTGAAGGGAAAAAAAAAGTCAAATTATCTCCAGCTCATACCAGTCAGTACCACTAAAACATGCCTGCCAGTTGTGAAATAGCAGCACAGACTCCCCTTCTTCCTCTGAACTCCTGCTAGCCAGGTCCTTAATAAGCTTCATGATGGAAAACTTTGACCAAAACTTTACACATGCATAGGTTTTATAATTAGTCACAACTCTCTGGAACCTTATTAAAAAAAAACAAACAAGTGAGCTTAAAGCAGTGAGGCGTAAGACTAACGGTTGTGAATAATTAGAGGAATTATAACAACCCGAAGTGAGTTTTTCACTTGAATAGTAATGGCTGAAGTCGGGTTTTTATACAGTGTAGAGAACCCAGAGATGTGTCTATGCAAGACTGAACAAGATCAATATATGTAAAGTCACCACACAGCAGTGTCCAAATGCCTTTTTAAAAGAAAGAAATGTGCACATTTTGCAAACTGAACACAAAGCGGGGACTGGAACGCTTGAAAAAGTTAACTGCTATCATGTAACAGCTCCTGAAGGGGATAGATTATAACAAAAGGCTCAATATCAGAAAAAGATGTGATGTTAGTCACTATTGTTGTTACAGATTACACTGCTGTGTTTGAATTAACATTAGAGTGTTAATAACTATAAAAACAGACTCATTAGCAACTGTTCAGGACGAAATCACAGCAGTGATGATCCAGACTGTGGGTCTGTGGTCGGGGACTTCGCTGAATTGTGCAAGTCTTTCTTCTTAAAGTTAAATGTTTCTAAGAAAAAGGAGATGGCCATTGGTTTTAGAAAAGACTTCAGTTGCCACTCCTGCCGAGGTGGTGCAACAATATAAATATCTGGTAACTGTTCTTGATGACAAACTGACCTTTGATGCACATGTGAACTCACTTTGGCATGGAGGCTGCACAGCTGCAGAGAGGAAAGCTTTGCAGAGTGGTGAAGGCTGCACAGAAGTCTGTTGGAGTCAGTCTCCCCACCATCACAGACATCTACACCTCCAGATGCAGGAAGAGAGCCACCTGCATCATGAAGGACCCCACTCACCCAGCACACACACATTTTGCCCCGCTTCCCTCAGGAAGGAGCATTAAGTGCAGAACCACTAGAGTGAGGAACAGCTTCTACCCTGAAGTCCCTAACCAGGATTAGCACTGTGAATAAATAAATAAATAAATAAATACTAAAAAAAAAAAAAAAAAAAAATCACTAATGCCACTTTGACTGGTGATATGTGCTGCCGATTATCCATGCTGCTGATCTCAGGCTGCTGATTTATTTCATGCTGCTGTGTTCATCCATACTCATCTACTCTCACAGACTCATGTTCGTGCTGCTGATGTTCAGCAAATTGTTTTGCACTATTAGTGTTTAGTGTATTTCTTAGTTTATATCTTGGATCCTTATTATCGTTTCTTTTTATAATTTATATTTTGCTACTGTTGGATGCAACTGTGTACACAATTTCTTTCCACCTCATGTTGCAGTTACTACACCAAATGTTCACTCAATATCTGTAAATTTCGCTGAGGCAGAGGCATTTTTGTTCATGTCAGTTATCTGTGGTGGCCACCTTGAATCAAGGTAACTCCAAAAGTCAATCAGCTGTAGATGTATAGCCAGTGATTATTTTCTGAGAGTTTAATTGAAACTCATCCAGTGGGACATGGGATGTTTTGCAGCGCTGACCCAACAGTTAACACCAAGACAATACAAAATGTGTTGAGAATATTGCTCAGTTACTACCACACCAAATTTTAGCACAGCGCTGCAAAACTGTCAAGAGTTGAAGCTTGTTTTTTTTCTGGTTTCTAAGAGCAGTTGGCTGTGGTGGCCATCTTGAAGTCCAAAAGTTACTCCATCAGTGTTAGCTCACCCTATCGAGCATGTCTTTGGAATGAGCGGCAGAGATGCAGAAGCGTGCCCGAGACTCGATGATGGGCGTGGCAGGGAAGCCCACGACCACCACCCCGATGTTTCTCTTCAGCATCTCCCTGCCGAACGCACTGACGGGAAAAACAAAAAAAACAAAACAATGAAGACATGGCGGAGGGCAACACTTTACATTCCGCTGCACAGATTGAGGTCTCACCCGATCTTGGCGGGCATGTAGAGCATCATGGGTACGACCGGGGAGTCGTTGTTGCCGTAGATGATGAAACCCATTTCTTGAAGCCTCGTGCGGAAGTAGACTGTGTTTTGTGCAAGCTGCCGTACTCGCTGAGAGCCTGGGGATAATGTTCATCATGGCAGGAAACGTTTTAACCACCATCTGTATCATATTAATGTATATTTAATGATCGTCTTGGATTTTCTTTACAGCGTTCTGACTCCTGTTTCCTCAGTCATTTAAATGTAAATATCTTATTTTATTGCCTAATGCCTTATTTATGAACAGATCACATTTACAGAGCACTGCTGCAATATGCATCTCACTCCTGTTTACAATAATTTGGTCATAGAACTTAGAGAATGAAAATACATTTTTTGGCCTATAAATCACGTTTTTTTTATTTATTTTTATTTTTATTTTTTGCATAATTTGCATGCCCTGCGACTTATATACTGAAGTGACTTAATTATGGATTTTTTTTTTCTCCCATATTTATAAACCAATTTTTGGCTGAGATGCAACAGTTTTCATTCATCCTGACTGAAAATTTTGAACAGTTGCATTTTCAGGCGCTAGATGGCATGCTGTTGTGTCATTAATAGGTAAAAGTGACTTAATGACACAATCAGCTTGCCACAGACTGCAACCTTTGTCCAGACAGCCTGGAGCAACGGTCAAATCAGCTTCATTTCGCTACGCCGCCCCGGCAAAATGCAGCTAATTTGACCATTAAAGTGCATTTATTAAGTAAAAGTTCAACAGACACACCTTTACTATAATGTTGAGTAAACAAATACAGTAATTGTTTTAGGTGGTTATATTGTTAAATTTCAAAGAAATGTACAGCGAGTCCTCCCGTGCACACTCCCATGGCTGCAAATTGACTGTTGAAATGCAGCTCGTTTGACCATTAAAGTGCATTTATTAAGGAAAAGTCACATCTTTACTATAATTTCAAGCACAAAACAAAATAAGTTATTTTTAAATGGTTATCTTGTTAAATTTCAAAGAAATGGACAGGAGTTCTCCCGTGCACATTTGGCATCCAACTGATTTTTGGCACACCGGCCTATTTTCGGGTTGTTTTATCTGTGACGCGTCACAAACCCGACGCGTCAGTAGTGACTCATAATAGATGCGACTTATACTGCGAAATGACGCATTTCTGTTTTTCTCACTTTATTAGACATTTTTGGACTGATGTGACTTATAGGGTGGTGCGACGTGCACGGCGGAAAATACAGTAAATGTCTGAAAGGGTCAAAACAGATTAATGAAGTTTATGCTATACTGATTCCTTCTGGAAGGCCAACAGGAAATTATTCCGCAGCGTGTTGAAGAGTCTTTGAAAAGATGAAAGGGGATGTTTGACAAGCAGCTGAACACAACTGCATTCATAAGCGTGAGAAAATGTTGTCAGAGCTGCAGCACCCAGACACCGCTGGGTGATCACGCTTTCACGTTTCTCTGAAATGTAATTTCCTTCTCTCGCGGGATAACAGGAGATTGACTGGCCGCTTTGAAATCTTCTGCTCGCATCAAAATCCTGCAGAACCGTCAGCGAGCTCATAAATTCAGCTTCACCTGCAAACGGAGCACGGTTGGATGCAGCAGGAAATTCATCAGGAGTGAAGGAAGATGGTGTCCAGACCAAACGTCATTCCATTCATGAACAAGCTACAAAAAAATTAATTTCCCTTTTGTGCAGCACGTTACTGGTTCAGCCACGTTATAGGTTTCATTTAATCAATCATAGTAAGACTGAAGTCTGCACTGCCTGGGAAGTTAAACTTTGGGGTCTAAGCATTTTGTTTGCATTTAAAACCATTTCTTTTAGAATACATAAAACAATCTATATGTCCAAAACGATGACTTTCTGCTTTCATTTCTGAAAACCAAGTCAAGCACACAGTCTAAATATAGCTGTGGATGAACACATTTTAGTAGATTGTACTGACCCCTGGTGCTGAATGATGAGACTTACAATAGATGTTTGAAACAAAACAAAAATCTTGTTTTCATTGCAGTCATTTAAGGTTCATGCCAAAAGAGTAAACTAAATACATTTTAGGCATTTTAAATAAGGGGAAAAGTGAAAAAAAAGCACCATAATTACTCTGCATAAAGGGATTTATGTTAATACATTCTTTGTTCAACAACATTTTTTCTTAGATGTGATGCTCTTTGCTTGAATTAATATTTTACTGAATAAGATTTTGGTCTGTTTTCATATACAAGCAGTTTAAACTGTCAGATATGTTGTTCAAACACACGAAAAATGCTCAAGTATTATTTCTATATAATTTAAAATTATGCAATGCTTTTAAGGAACATTTAATTTATTTGAGGATGAGCAGGCAATGTTTTCTTGCTGCCAGACAAAAACCTGATGTTTATTTTTTTACACTTGAAAATAATAGTAATAATAAAAACGTACAACGTGTGACCATGCAAATCTAATTTATTAAAATCAAAAGCATATTTTTTTCACCAGACAGAGGTGATGTTGAAGTTTAAATTCATCACTACATGTCAGAGCTCTGGTCTAAATGTCACCTGAGCTTTGTTTCCAGAATTTTTTTTTTTTTTTTTTTTTTACTCGTGATGAAAAATGCATTTATCCACATCTGGACTTACCTATGGTTGTTCCATCTTCTCCCATAATGCACTTCATAGAAGTGATGATTTGCTCCACCACAGGAGGAGACATGGAAGTGGCATAAACTGCACTGTGAGAATGGGAGCGCAGGTACTCTATCAGCTCCTAAACCCAAGAGACACACAGATCATTGCATTAACACATGCATGGACAAACAAAGCATTTTAAATTAATCTTCATCGTCTTGTAGCATAAAGTGTGTGATTTTCAATAAATCTTCAATTTGCTTCAGTTTAAGTTTAATCCGTAAAATACCTTACACAAAACATTGAAAGAGCAAATTGCAATGAATAGTTGGATATTGTGAAACTAGACTGAGCTCTTTATTTTAGTTTAATTGGTTTATTAAAAAAAGCATTGGTGAAAACAAAATACATTTCTACAAGAAGCAAATTTAATCCTCAAAGTCTGATACTTAAGTTAAAAAAAATACTAATGATGCTGTTAACATCTAAATTATTGAGATTAACAGACAGCTGCATGCTGCTACCGTCTCAGAGTAAAAATGTAATCTCCGACTCAGTTTTGGTTTGAAAGCTTAGAAGTTTTAAAGGTGAATAAACCACAGATGGCTGTGATATCTTATATAACCGCACTGATAAACTGAAGAAGCACACGCTTCTTTTTGTCGTGAACTCTTCTGAGACGCCTTGCAGCAAACATTCCAGTCAAAATGTCATATTTATAATTAGATATAGTTTCTCATTTATGAACCAACATATTCATATTTCATATTCTGCCTGCAAAAACAAATGCAGTGCTCAGAAGATAAAATGGCAGCCTCACCCTTTTCCCTGCAATGTATCCCCCTGCAGCACCAAAGCTCTTGGTAAAGGTGCCCATGAGAACATCCACATCACAGGGGTCAAGACCGAAGTAATCCACCACTCCTCTTCCCCTCTGACCCAGAGCGCCAATGCTGTGGGCCTCGTCTAAGTAAAGGTAGGCCCTGTAGCGCTTCTTCAGAGCTACAACCTCTGGGAGGCGCACTATACTGCCCTCCATGCTGCAGAGAAAAAAGAAGAAATCACTTAGCACTTCCATCAAAGAGGTTTCTGTTTGTTATTTTGGCAAATTACACTCCAAGGACCAATAACGGCATCAAAAGTAGAGATTTTAGCTTTTTAATCAGTACCAATCTTTACAGCTCATATTGCATCCCACCATCCCGTGCAGAATATCGACGTCACTATGTGCTTGTGTGCAAGTTGTTATTATTATTATTTTTATTTTTTTTCATTTTCAAGCTATCTATCTTTGGCCAAAGATTGAGAGCCTGTTAAGAATTTTTTTTTGCCACTAAAACCTATGTTGTCACTTTCACCACTTTTATTGTCTGTCAAAACAGATATCACTTGTAAAAGAGTCTTCGAGGCTCAATATGATTTATCTGTATAAAGGCTGAATTGAATATGGTCAAAAAAAACATTAAGACAACAAAATGAGAACAAAAAATATATACGTTTTACTGTAGAAAACCAGTAGCTACCTGTAAATGCCCTCTACAACTATCAGGATCTTCTTCCACGGTCTGCGAGTCCTGGGCTGACCGTGAACTATAGCTTCTCTCAGCAGTTTCTCAAGACTCTGCATATCTGACAAATACACATCAACATACTATTTCAACACATCATGTATCAAAAACCTTCAGCTCCTTCAGAAGGGTGCTATGACTTTTTTGATATTGGTGCAAATTTAGTTTTTTTTTAATATTGAGCCTTTTGCCATTTTTTTCCACATACAAAATCAATTTGAGCTCATGTTCCATCCTTCAAATCTTTAGATCTGTTTACAATTTTTTACTGCTCCTTTCACATTTTGTTCTGTTTCAGCTTCCTTGTGCAAATTTCAACTTTTTTTTTCAGCTTCTTTCAGAAGTTTTTTTCAGCTCTGTTGCACTTCATGCCGATTGTTTCAGCTAACTACAACATTATTGTGCTTCTTCTAACGTCTTCATGCTAATTTCAGCTTGTTATGCTCCTTTTATCTTATTTATGCAAGTTTTTAGCCTTTTTCTGCAACTTAGCTGTTTTTCTCCACACTCATCTGCCCCATTCTGGGCCGTTGAGCAAGGCCCTTAAGCCACACCATCAGCTCCCCCGGGCACCCTAGATATCGGCTCTCTGCTCCACACAGAGGGCTGTGGTAGCTCGGTGGTCTGTGGTTGTGTCAGGAAGAACATCCGGCGTAAAAACAATCACCAAGTCTTCGTGCAAGTTAGTTCGCTGTGGCGACCCCTAAAGAAGGGAGCAGCTGAAAGAAGAAAAAAATAAAATAAAATAAGATCTTGCACAAGTAGCACTTGGAGTATCTATTATGAGTCTAAGCTGAAACCACACAAAACTTTAGTACAATATCTGTAAAACTGACTGAATTACACCCACAGTGTGGCTTGCTGTTGTTAATTAGCTGTGGCAGCCATCTTGAATTAGACTGACTCCAAAAGTTAGTCCGTTTTAGATGTAGGTCCAATCATTACTTCCTGAATGTTTCAGTAAAGTCTATATAATTTATGCTATGCTAATAGACAAAGATGATTCCAAATACTGAACAGAAAAATGTTATGTGTAAAGATTTTGCACAGTAAGTACTCAATTTCAGCTACTACCACACCACACTTTAATCACAACCAATCTTGAATTGAGTCAATTCCAAAAGTTAAACAATTGTAGATGTACGTCAAATAACTACTGGTACTTTCAAAAGTTTCATCACAACTTGTCCAGTTCAAACACACACACACACACATACACACACACACACGCGCACACACACAAACACACACACACACACACACACACACACACACACACACACACACAGAGGTAAAAACAGTATTGTCTGCCTTTGCCTTCTGGTAGCAGGTGAATCAAAAGTAATGGATAAAAATCACACCTGTCAGAATAAAAAAATACTGACAAAATTCAAGGTTACTTAATACTTTTGAAACTCTGTTATATTACTTTGTATTAGAACATAAAAAATGAATGATACTAACACTGAAGATCTCAATGGATCCCCCCTGTGGATGAATAACAGTCCTTCTCACTTCAGTCATGTTTTTTTTTTTTTTTGGTGAAAGGGGCTGGTGTAGTTGCCACAGCAGTGCCGACTTTAATGGTAGTCCTTTAGGCTCAAGCTGGAAAGGCAGGGAGTGTTCAGACCAGTGGAGGTCACAGGCGTCTGCTATATTTACCGGCTCTGTAACTTGATCTCTGGCATTCTGGACGCCTGTGCTCACACTATCTGTCCTCTCACACTCTGGGTCCACTGTGTCCCAACTAGCTTCCCCTTTACTTTCAGTGTGTTGACCTGGCTGCTCAGAACAACTCAGGTGAGCATGATTAAACACTAAACCCACCTCTGTTCATATTTGTGTTCTAGTACTTGCTTGTTGTTGAGTTCAAACATTTATTTAGCTTTCTTATGTGTCTTCCTGTGGACCACCAGAATAGAGGTAGCTTTTCATAGTTCCACATTTATTTGCATATCCAAACCTCAGGTTTTGTGCCTATATAAATAATACAATTTTTATGACCCAAAAGTGATGTTTTGCCTTGCTAGTTTGTGTGGGTTTTTTAGAGAAATGTCTCGTGACCTGGGCAGATTTTATTTACACTCTCAGAAAGTAATCATTGGATAAACATCTAGTCAATCCTAATTAAGATGGCTGCCACGGCAAATCCTTAGCCAACACAAAACTGACTTTAATTACTTCAACTTTACAGAGACTGGGCTTTGGTAGTACCGAAGAGTCATCTTGAACACATTCTTGAAGCGTTAACAGATCATTTGACACCTCAAAATATGTCATGATATAATGTCATAGACGAGATTTCATGAAAACTGCTACAACTCTGTGGAAGCATGAAAGGTGATGGGTGATGTGCATTTCTTTGAAAAATACCAAGCTTTTTATTTATTTATCATTGGCTAGCAGTGATTTTAAAAAGTGCTCAGTTTTCTTCTTCATTTGAGCTTTCCAAGTGATTTCTCTCACTGGAGTGGTTTGCAGTTGAATCACCGCCTCCAAATCTGAGGCCATGGTTCTCAGTTAGAAAAGGGTGGATCACTGTCTTCAGGTCGAGGGTGAAGTTTTGTCTCAAGTGGAGGAGTTCAAGTATATCCTGGCTTTGTTCACGATTGAGGGAAGAATGAAGCATGATAATGACAGATGGACTGGTGCAGCATCTGCAGTATTGCAGACTCTGTACCGGTCTATTGTGGTGAAGAGGGAGCTGAGCTGTAAGGCAAAGTTCTCTGTTTACTGGTCAGTCTACGTTCCTACCCTCACCTAGGGCAGCTGTGGCTGAGTGGTTAAAGCAGTCGTCCTCCAATGCAAGAGTTGGGGGGTTCGAATCCACCAGCAGTCACATGCTGAAGTGTCCCTGGGCAAGACAATGAACCCCCCGTTGCCTCCGATGTGTGTCCCATCAGTGTATGAATGTGATAAAGCGCTGATTAGTCTCTTTATAATGATTTGTCAGTTAGCTTTGTAGAGATCTAGTAAAGTGTTGTATGAATGGATAAATGAGGCACAGATTGTTGTGTAAAGCAACGATCTGCGGAAATCGGTGGAAATTGTGCTACTGTTAGTCCAAGACCATGAGGAGGGAAACGTGTCAGGAGACAGAGGGAGAGGAGGAAAGTGAAGAATGTAGGACTGAGGGTTGCAACTCTAAA
>JARVGS010000789.1:18672475-18682933 GCA_031762315.1 Hypsolebias antenori | reverse complement strand
AAATTGTGTGATTGCATGCATGATTGTTCTTCCATATGTGGTCTTGTAATGACCACCCACTTCAGCACTGCAGGATATAGGAACAGGTGTTTCTGTGGCATTGCACAGGATTAATAATAAAAAAAAGAATAAAAAAATAAACATATTATAATTAAAATATTTAAAGTTTGTGTATGAAACAGAAATATGTGTATTTTTCAAGCAGGATTTTGTTGCAAAAAGCACACTGCATTACATGATGAGGATGACTAACATCTGTAACAGATGCAGAGTAATGACATCAATCCTAGCACACTGACACTGAATCTGTGCTAATGCTACATTGAGACAGTGGATATTGACTTTATTTGGAACGTGCACCTGAGCTACAGTCACTTTGACGTGCGAGCAGAAGGCCCGTTTCTTGTTCAACACTCAGCAGCTGTTCTGCCTCGTTCGTTTCAAGCGTCACTTCACAAAAGTTCTCACCGGTCGGCACAGAAATGTTTTCTCATCAACCAGAGTAAGGCTGGATATTGTCATTGCTGTCACAACGTATAGAGGGAATGGCATGCTCCTCTGCCTCACCATCACCTTGCTTGGGAAATTTATTTTATGGAACAAATTAATTTCCTCAGTAAGAAAAATCACAGAGACACTGCATCGTTTTTATGATGTCAAACGCTGGCACGGTTCAAGACCTTCGCTTTCTTTTCTTGACGTAAAACTGTTAGAAAATGGGCATTTATTGCACCTGAGCTCTTCTGCCTTGACCTCCAGTGGTGTCATGGTTTATTCATAGATTACTATTAGAAATATCACCCTGCCAGCCAGTGCCTCAATAATTAAACACTACTAAAACAGTTGAGTGGCTATGCGTGGCTTTCTCATGTGCAGTATTCATTGCAAAACTAATTGTATTCAGACAAAGATGAATAACATCAACCAAATGTGAACTATTAAACACTTTGAAACAAAAACTCTCATATTTCCAATAAAAATCAGTTATTGAGCCAAAGTTTTCTGGTGGGGGAAATAACTCCTTTAAGCCTGGAGGTTGTTCTGCCCTTTCATTTCTTTCTCCTCTCAGAAACATTCATAGTTCATTGGAATGCTCTCAGAGACAAAATCCAGAGAATAACTTTTATTTTCTGCTATTTGTGAACCAAGACATGAAATGTAAATTTACATAAATGCAGTCATGAATACATGCTTTGGATCAAAGCTAAATATTCAGACATAATAAAAAAAAAGGCTAACTTATGAACTTGGAGCCCGGAGAGCATTAAAAATGGTCCTTTGTGTCTCTGTAAACGCACAGATTCAAAGTATGGACTCAGTTTTTACTTTAAACATCCGTTTGTAAATTAAGTAAATTAAGACGTGTGAAACAAAACTGAGAAATGCAGGGTTTTGCGGGCTTAAAAAATATTTTTTGTGTGTAGAAAAGCTCTGTTTGTAAAAATTGAAGTGAAATACACAAAATGTAATAAGAAATGGTCAGAATGCAAAACAAATATGGAGGCAGAGGATATGGGTGAGAAAAAAAAAAAACCCTAAAGTTGTCTCAACTGAAACCAACGAATGAACAGAGCAACTTGTACAAAGAAAAGGCAATAATGTAGGGTCTAACGATGACTGAGAGAACCCATGAGTACAATAGCTGGGGAGAGATGAAAGGAACAGAACGGAAGATGAGTGAGATGATGACGGGTTAGCTGAAGGTTTGAATAGAGCTAAAATCAAGGATCACTGAGGGAAACAATGGGACAAAAGAGCCCACAACAAAATAAGTAAGTAAATAAAACAACAAGAAAGCTGTGACTAAAAATCTATTCAGGCAATAACAAATGGCAAAACGTAAAACAAACAAAAAATCAAAATTATGACAAGAATACTGAAACATCTGGTTACAGAAAGCACAAAGAGCATATTACTCCAGTTCTGGCCTCCCTTTACTGGCTCCCAGTTCACTTTTGAATTCATAAAAACAATATTCTGTATGTTTATTAATCTCTGAACAGTTCTGCCCCCTCCTATCTCGCTGACATGCTGCAGCCATATGCAACAAACGCTGAGGTCATCAGACCAGATTATTTTATTGGTTCCAGACATTCATTTTAAGCTCAGAGGTAACAGAACCTTCTCCGCTGCAGGTCCAAAACTGTGGAATGAGTTATCACTTCATGTCATGCAGGTTCTCTCTGTTTTTAAGTCTCGTTTGAAAACATACTTTTATCCCCTGTCTTTTGACACTGTGTGAGTTGATTTTAACTTGTCTTTATGCTATAATGTTAACCATTTCCTTATTATCTTTACCCATTTAGATATATGTATTTTAACTTGTGTCCTTTGCTTGTTTTATTTTTGCTGTACAGCACTTTAGTTGGCCTTCTTTCTGTTTTAATTGGTTTATAAATAAAGTGGTATGGTATTTACACTAGCATTAAAATATTTTCTACATGTGCACAAAGTTGGTTTTCTAATGCACATTTATTGTATTTCACATGGTGACAAAGTTTGATTTAGAACCACATACCAACAAAAAAAAATATTCCTGACTGAAATTTGAGCCCATAAAAGTATAAATTACTTGCCAATGTCAGTAACTTAGATACAAACCAACTCAGACTTTAAGTTCTTTCTTGTCTTTTCTGTATGCTGTTGATTTAATGCTGCAACAGCCGTGACAGTGTAAAGTTGCAGTGTTGCATTATCAGTGTGAGGGACGGATAGAGCAACGTGACGGCTGCTCAGTCCTGAATGGCAGGATCGTTTGATGCCAGCATGGAGAGAAACATGGAAGAGTCAAAGGTGATAGAATAACAGTGAAAGATGTTCCGCTCATCTGTCACCTGAATTCTGCATCTCCATCTCCATCCTGTCTCAGCCTCTCCTCAGGTCCCCCCTCTGTGCTCAGAGACATCCATCATTTTCTATCATTGTCACCTCACTCTAATGCAGGCTTGTTAGAGGAGTGCCACACGCAGTTACTCCATCACTGTCAGACATTTTCTTTGCCGTAAACTGAATGTTTAACTGAAGTAAACTAACTTCTAACTTCTGTTATTGGAACACTTTGACTTCCCTAACATCTGCTCACAGTATGATGATGTGTTATAGGCTTCTATTCTAGTTTTAAGAAAGTTCATGCTCAATTCTAGTTTTCTAGTTTTACTTACCTACCCTAATCGTGTGTGAGACTTCACATATTTTGAAAACCTGCAACAAAAAAAAATCAATAAATCAACAAACTAATCACAAAAAGCATAGCAGTGAGGCAGTGACCTCTAGAAATCAGAGCACTTATTTCTCAGACCATAACAAAAAACAGTGAAGATTCATGTTGTAGCCATACACGAATATATGTCACAAATTCAACTGATTGAAAATGATAATCGTGAGTATTAATCAACACTTCTACAAATGCCTCAAACAGTGTCAAAAGAGATGGAAAAAAAACAAACAAACTGATATTTGAGGAGATGTGAAAATTTCAAGATGTGACCATGCCGAAACTTGCAACTTTAGTTTTGTTCTTTTAAAATGTTTTAATTTTGTGTAAATGGTAATATATATTTCAGGTTCCTGAACAAAAGACATAAATTTAAACTTGGATGATGTTGCTTATTTCTATATTTTTGACTGTCCTAAACTGATTTAACAATTCTAAACAAATGTATGTGATATGTTTCATTTTCCATTCGATAAGCACAAAAACAAATAGGAGCATGTCACTCTTTAAAATGTGTTTTGTGGCTGAAACACATTTTTTCTCTTGATGTTTGTTTCTAACAGAGCCTCGAACACATCTTTATAGACATGTTCACATCCGTTTCACTGAAGTCTTAGTTAAGGTTATAATCTGGCTCTAAATCCTCAAACTCTGCACACAAATGTATCTGATGAGGATTTGTGTTAAGTGGTTCTTTTCTGGCTCTCTGTCGACTTGATAGAATGAAACAATTAAATGTCACTTCACATCTAGTAAATAACACTTAGCTAGAATAGATGCTACCCTTCATTTGCATGTGCTACTTCTTGTTTGAGGATGAGTCTTTGGCTTCATCTTTCTTACAACTTTTTGATGGTATCTTATTGGGTTGCAGCTTTGGGCAATAAGTTAGTGACTTGAAACCGTGAGAAATTACTGGTAGAAACATTTCAGCTGCAGCCTTGAGTTCTGTTAGTTTGCAACCCAGTGACGATTGAGCAAAGCATCTGTTTTTTTCTTGGCTAGACTCTGAAAATAATGGCATTATTTTATGTTCATGGCTTGCACAACTATTCTAGTCCTTGCATGCCCATCACAGCCTACAGCAAACACATCCTCTTGCTAAAATATGCCTCGCCTCTACTTGCTTTAGACCAGTTTAATATTTAACAGTGGAATGGGTATTACTTTGTAAACCTGGACATGTTTTCTGTCAAACTCTTGGCAAGCTGGAAATGACTCCGACAACATTTAAGTGGGTTTTGGAATAACTATTACAACTTTTAGGGAAAAAAATAAAAATAAACTGAACTTCGGTGAAGATTCTCAATCATCCAGGACATGGTCAATTCAATACAGTTCAAGACAAAAACAACTGGACTTTATTTGTAACAGAAGTTTTGATTCTCATCCGACCAGTTTTCTCAATTCAAAGAACAGAGTGTGGTGTAACTCAACTTTATAACTCGAACCCCACACTCTCTGTTCTTTGAATTGAGAAAGCTCCTTGTATGAGAAGCAAAACGTCTTCTGTTACAAATAAGAGTCCAGTTGTTTGTCTTTAACTTTTTTGAAAAAAATTAACTCATTCAAAAGTCAAGCTCTAGGACTGCATGCCTCTGAAACTCAAACAACAAAATTGAGAACCTCCATGAACATTTCAAAATATTTGCAGAGTTTATCAGACATATTCACCAAGTTGCAGTCCAGTGAGATGCTGATTTAAAAACAGCTTGCATGATGTATTAAGAACTAAACACGTATTATAGTTCTCTCTTCCTAAACACTACACGGCATTTTTGACTGGTAAATATTTAACAACATATGCTTTTTGTGCATTTTTTCATCTAGTTCTGAATATTTAAAAGTTACTTTTATGTGTTTAAAGTGGCTAATTAAGTTGCATAAAAATGTAAAATGAGAAAATTATTTTCTTTACGTCCAGAAAAATGTTTGTAAAAGTGTGTTGAAAATAGATGGTTTGTAATGTACAGTATTTTGAATTTATTTTGATGTATATGTACACACAAAGCAGCACAGTAGCAAATATAACTTCTTATTTTCTCTAAAATAATCATAACTGTTGTGTGTATTTCAGTCAGAAAGCAGACATGACAAGTTTTATTATGCATTATAGTCTTATAGTCCTAATGACTTGCTGCTCATGCAGAAAATTCTGCCTTCCATCTCTTCTCACCATTCCATATATGACATCCTGTCAACCAAACATCCTTCATAGGTTTTTGAGTGAAGTTTGCAGCTGAGTTTCATTTTTATGACACATTTGCTGCATGAAATCATGTGACAAGAAGGCCAGACAATGACTAGCATGATAAGGAAAATAAGTGATTTGAGAGGACACTTGCAATTTTGATCTTTCCATCTATGCATGTCTTTTTCATTTAATAAATTTGATCTCAGTTTGCGCAATCCAAATTTTCACTAATATCCCCCGTTGCTGAGGGATTTGAATAGTGAAAGTTTGTAGTTTTCAAGAATATGTTTTGAGTTTTCGGGATGGAATTAACCAGGGAATGTGAGTAAACCTTATTGTTTTTGGTGAAAGATATTCATGTGGCTATAGGAATTACATTGTATAAGAATAGAGGTTATTTATTTATTTAATTTTGTTTGAGGCAGTGCAAGAGATTATGGTGAGTGGAAGGAGTAATTTTATTTATGACCAGGCACAAAGGCAGAGCCAGGGTGTGGCCATTAGGGGCCTTGGCCACCATTGATTAATCTTCATCCACCACAATCATTTGAGGAAACTATAAATTTCTAAGTATGTATAAATGTAGGTGCTTTGATGAAAATGTTTCTCTACATTAAATCATCACATTTTACCCATCACACATGGGATGCACTCAGGTGGAGCAGTGGGCAGCTATTGAACACCCAGGGAGCAATTAGGGGTTGGGTGTCTTGCTCAGAGACACCACAACATGTCAGAATGGCTGGGAGTTGAACCGTGAATATCGGATCCCAAGTCGGCTGCCCGACCTCTACCTCATTGCAGTCCTATTGGGGCTCGTCCGGGATTTAAGCATCATTAATCCCTGGAAATCTAGTTTCTTCAAATGATTGGGATGGCTGTTTTTTTAATAAATGTTGGAGTCCATCTTGGATCTTGAATGGCAACCTTGAGTGGCAACCCAATTTATGATAACAAGTGCATAAAAACTTGAGTCAAGTCTGTTGTTCTCTCTGTGTCACTCATTCAGCTACAGGAGCATCACCTCCCCTCTCCGTTCACCTCTATAACCTAATCATTTAATCCACCTGCCTCATCTCCGTGCCTGTTCCTTGCACTGCTCCTTGACCACACTTTTCCTCTTTTTGTATCTTCTGTCTGTCAGTCACACAACATGTTCCCTCTCTCCTCAATCTCGTCTTAGCCCTCATTTCCTCTATCATTTCTCCCATTTTCCATCAAAAGAAATGCTGCACTCTACACCTGCGTCCCGTTAAAGCTTTGTTGTTAACTTAGAAAACAGCAGTTCTCAGATTAACCTGAAATGTACATTTATCTCAACAGTTCATATTTCAGTTATTATGGTGAAATGCTGCCACTGCCACTTTACAATGGCCATCAGAAAGCAACTTGTTTTAAAAAAATAGAATAATAAATTCTGATTTGAATTATGGAAAAAAACAACTACTGTAATTAAAAATATGATGAGGCTTCAAGAAATTACCAAACTAAAATTGTTGTAAATGTCAATTTTGTTCATATTAATTTAATCATGCAATCAACTCATGATTAAATCTCAGCTTGTAAATTAAAGACCAACGCACAAACATGAAACATTTTTTGGGCTAAATTTGGAAAGAGGCATCAATGCAAGACAAAAGTCAACATCTATACACAATTCTTTATCTAGTGGTATAAAGTAAATATCAAAAGTAAATAATCTTTTTTTTTTTTTGGGTCTAATTAAAACATCACCTTTCAGGATATAATGTTAGACCCAGAATGAAGCCATATTTTAAATACATTTAGTTTTTGTGATTGCTGATAGAAAAACCATACATTTATAGTCAGATCAGTTTTATTAACAGTATTTAATTAAGTGTGCTCACATAAGTGAGTTTCTAAAGAGTTCTCAGAAAAATCCACATCCAAAATACCTCAAAGTGGAAAGTTTACATATGTCTTTTATCTTCACGCTGCCCATTAGTCAAATTTGTTTGCAAAACATGAAGGGAAGATATTCTGGGTGTGTTCCATGCTCAGAATTTGACCTCAATCTGTTTGTCAGTCTCTAAACCAGCCAACTCATCAGAGACAAATTAGCCGCCACAGCTATCTTTCTGCAGCCACCATGTGGAGCACTACAGCTCACACTGCAGCCCAGCTCTTTTCAAAGTCTTTCCTTTTCTGACTGTTTCACACCACGTTAGGAAATGTCACTACGCTCTGACATTTTTCTTCAACCCTGAGCATTTTATGTCATTTCATTTTCCAAAAGTTAAATTTCAGTGTTCTGATTGCCACATACAAAAAAACAGGAAGAAAAATATTGTTTTAAAAGTTGTTCAGTGAAGATTTTCAGAGATTGCTGTTTCCAAAAATTATAAAACAGACTGGTGTTTATAACCTTATAGTGAGAATAAATAGTTTCTAAATTTACATATTCAGCAAAATGCACCAAAAAAAAAAAAAAAAAAAACCCCACACACCCAAATGACTTGCATAATGATGTACTTTAGGTGGTAGTTTTTCTTATGCTTTGTTTGTATCTTTTACAGGCGGAGCAGGATTTAGTATGTAGTTTGATACCTCCAAAAAACTAACATAATCTAGATATGAGAGAATTAGAAGTATTTTTTCTAAACAAAATCAATTTGCTTATATGTATTTAAACAAAAGTGTATCATAACATATTTGTGTTATGAGTTTTGTATATGTTTACCTGTTTCATCAAATATACACATTTATTATTTAGCTTACTGGCAAATACATGTACAGTTCTATTAACTTGTATTTAAACGGGTGTTTGGTATTTCCTGATAGCCTTTGTAAGATTCAAAACAGCAACCGAAAAAGCAACTTTTAGGCGTTACACAAACATAAAGTATATGCTGAAAATTTTGAGTGGTTTTTTTTTGTTTGTTTTTTGATTTTTGTGCATCAATTTGTTTTTTAAAAAAAGTATAAGCTAGGAATACATTCAGTCTGCTTTAATATTAAGAGGTGGGGATTGTGGTGATGCATAGGCGTACAAAGAGAAGTCTGAATGTGTGTTTTTCTGCAGTATTAGAGTCACGTCATTTATTTTTTACAGTGATCAAAACCCTTTACACAAACTAATTAGGCTACAAAGGTAAAAGACAATAGCAGTCACGAGAAGAGATGAATTCACTTGGACAGGACTCAAAACACAAGGAAGTGAAATGAAAGTAGGTCGGTGACAATATGAAGTAGTTTAATTAAATAAAAGGTGCTGCCACAGCAGGGAATTCAAAGGACCTGGACAATAATACAGGAAGTGAACTGAGAGGACAAATAAATGCAAAGACAAGGCAATAGGAGAACAGAAACCAGGAGCTGATATGAACCAAGGGAGTAATGTGAAAAGAAAAACAGGTGTGTTAGACAAACAAGGACCAGTGAGGGGGTAACAAAACAAAAAACTTAAGAACAGTATTAAAAAAAAAAAAAAAACTAAATCCCTAAATACTCTGACAAAAAACAAACTCACACAAAACTGCAGTATGCACCTCTTGAAGTGCGTGTAGACGTGCAGGACATAAGTCAACTGGTGTCAAAAACAGAGGTTTGCTTTTAAAGACATAAAAAACTCAAGATTTCCCCAGCACAGTTTTTTTTATGTATTTTAGGGGAGCAAAACCTTAGGTTTTAGTAGCCTCTGCTAAATTATTTGAGTTCTATTAAAACAGGCCTTTGTGGTCCAATAAGAAACCATAACGTTATTTTAAATATGAGGTCAAAATAGTTTAACTCAGAAATAATATTAGCAAACAATAAGAGTTACATAGAATACATCTATATATAACTAATCATTTATTGTTTACAACAGATGGTTTTGACCTCAAAACACAGTTTTACACCCTACTAGAAACTTCTTAACCAAACCATATAACTGATTAAGGAAGTACGTATTTTAAATAGACCAGTAGTTATAACTGATATTTGTTGATGTTAACAACAAGCTCCTTAAATATTAAAAATGTATTTGCTGATTTGTACATGACATTACTCCTTTAAGGTGCTGCTGCAGTTTCTCAGACTTTCATATTGCTTTTACAAAGTTTTTTTTTTATTAATTTTACTATTTTCATGACAAAAGTGGCCGATTATGTTATAACTTTATTTTGAGTTACTCATTCTCTAACTCTCTAATTAGTACAATTATGAAACCACTAGTGCAGCTGGGTATCCAATGATTAACCTAAATACCATTACCTATGCATAATACCTAAATACTTTTAGTAAAATTGTTAATAAAAGTCAACGCAAATAAAATTGAAAACTTAAAAATATATTCTTATATTTTTTGTTGGATGAAAAATACACAGTCAGTACAGTACTGTAATAGTAAAAAAAAAATACACAAATGAAAAAATAAATAAATAAATAAATAAATAAAAAAGTCAAAGAACCAGAAGTATGCAAAGCAAAATACGTAGTGAGTTTGAGCATGTGCTTTGGTATCCTACAAAACAGTCAACGGAAAAGTGCTGTATTCATTTTTAATTTGTTTTGTGTATTTTATTTTTTTAATTAATTAATTTATTCATTTTTATTATATAATTTGCGTGTTGGTACGGTTGAGACGGAGCTGTCTGATACAGGGTAGAAACTTTGTATCTTTGCATTTATTATAAATTATCCTAATTGTATTATTCATGTTTTGGTTTTTGCAACAACTAAAACAATAACAATAAAACAATGACAACAATAACAACATAGTAGTTGTAATTTTTACTGTGGATTCTTTACTTTCAGTCTCATTAAAAGCTGTTTTTGAACAAACTGTTGTCCCTACGGGCATAAGATGAACATAATGTGTTAAGACTTCAGTGTGTGTTCTTGTTAAGGATCAAACCGCATAACGGAAGGTTTAGGGTAAAGGTTGGAGCAGTGTATTCAGTTTATTGTTGGAGATGTGGCTTAGGAGATACATTGTTAATAATGGAGTGTTCCCATTGGGGTATAAAAAAAAAGTTGTGTGTGTGTGTGTGTGTGTGTGTGTGTGTGTGTGTGTGTGTGTGTGTGTGTGTGTGTGTGTGTGTGTGTG
>JARVGS010000789.1:18599838-18610284 GCA_031762315.1 Hypsolebias antenori | reverse complement strand
TATAATAATTTAAAATGTACCATATGTATAATTAACTGATCAGAATCTTGTTTCTAATAAGTTTTATTCTCAAGTAAAAATTAAAAGGCACTTTGAATCATCTAGGGATTCTTTATTATTTTACCACTATCTTCCCTCGTAGAGTTGTTAAGAGAGAAAAAAAAAAGTAAAATTACCCGCAAGTATTACTTAACTGAAGAGGGAAATAAAATGTGGGTCATGAGTCTTGAAAGTAGGCTGTCCAATTATTTCCAAAAGTGGTCTTCACTGATTCTGGTTAGCGCTAACAGTGCTGTGAAAGCTAGTCTAAATCAAATAGCCTGAAATATGAGACTCTTTGCCAGCTGAGCCAACAAAAAAGCAAAGCAAAAAATAAAATAAATTTGAAAAAAAAAAAAAAAAAAAATCTGTGGATTAACAGAAATTTTAATATACTAATATTTAAACGTGCATTTAGCAAAAAAATTGCATGCTTTAGGAAAACTTTGAATAACTTTTAAGTGATCATTCCCATGAGCCATTTCTCTTAAAAGCTGCTGAAAATAATTAATAAATGTTCTAAATATTTAGATACATGTGGCAGTGAAACCAGTTTATAACTGTTTTTTTCAGCACAAAATGAAGAGGATTAATGGAAGCTCAACTCTTACCACTTTACTGCTGACCTTAAATTTAATGTGGCTTACACAGCAGATGGCACAATGCCATGCTAATAGGCCCAGGTTTCACAGGCAGCCAGAGAGCATTGCAGGAGCTATCTTTTTGTCTTTGATTCACCATGCATAATACCCCCGATGCCTGAATTAATGGGTAACAAGCGCCCATGGAGCTTGTAGTCAGAGGTGGAACAGGGATTTCAAGCTCCAGCCAGGTGGGCTCTGCTAACCCATCCAGTTTTATTCATTTATCTGCTCAAAAAGGGAACACCATTGCACCTAATGAAAGAGCAATTATTAGTCACATAGCTAATCATCTAAGAAATGACAGTAAAAATAATGTAGTTAAAATATAAAGCAATGGTAATAATTTGCATACAAATCATTGAGACTGTTTTTCTCACTGATTAACATGAAAACGACTGCAAAAAATAAACTTTAATCATTTGTTCTTTTAATTACAACCGGTCAACGTTAAAATTATTTCATTCTGATTATTATAATGCTGAAAAACAGTGAAGCAATAATTTACTGGTATCTAGATGGTACTCACCTAAGTTAACCTAATTAACCTAAAATGCATATTTCGACGTGTTCTGTTGTTTTGAGTGTTGAACCCACATGCAGGTAGACGCAAGAGACTCCAAGGTAAAATAAAGAACTAATTTATTAACAAAATGAAACATAACAAAAGCTGTTGGGGCAGCAAACATTACGAGAAGGCGACGACAGAAGGAATAGAACATCAGGCTAAGAAGCACAATCCACAGACAAACGAAAACGCAAATACGCTAAATAAATAGAGACATAATGACAAACACCTGGGGTGATTAGGAATTGAGACAGGAGCTCAACAACAAGGAGGAAAAGCACTGGGGAGTGCAAGAAACACATAATCTCTCGTATTATAAGTTAAAGGTCCAGCATTCATTCCATTCGTCCATTCCCATACTCAAGCTTTCATTTAGGGTCAAAGAGAAGTTGATCATTTCTCCAGCAGTCATTGTGATGTCATAGTAGTCACAGTGGCAGGGTGTTGACTAAAATCAGATGTATTTATTTATTTATTAACCTTTATGTCATTATTTTGTCTATGCTTGAGTTTTTTTGTCTTTCAGGTACACCTGCACCTATATATGGACGTACCATTCTGTGTTCGTTTGTCTCTCCTTTCTGTCCTCTCAAACCCAGCTGGCAAAAGCAGATGACCGCTTGTCCTGATCCTGGTTCGGCTGGAGGTTTATTTCTTTTAAAAGGGAGTTTTTCCTTTCCACTGTTGCCATTGTGCTTGTGCAGGATGGGAGATTGCGACAAAGTGAAGATTCAAAGTGTCTACTGGCTTACTTAGACAGGGAACTTTACTAATTGGATTTTCTATGTATGTAAATGTTCCTGTAAAGTGCTTAGTGACAGCTTTGTTGTGATTTGGTGCTGTATAAATTAACTGAATTGAATTAAATTAACCAGGCAAATTCCATTGAGATCACATATCACTTTCGCAAGGGAGGCCTGGGCCTGAAGGCATGATTTTGGTCTGTGGGAGGAAACCGGAGTACCTGTAGAAAACACACACATGCACGAGGAGAACATGCAAACTCCACACAGAAAGACCCCAGGTCCAACTGGGGATTGAACCCAGGACCTTCTTGCTGTGAGGTAACAGTGCTAACCACTGAGCCGTCATGCTGCCAACTTGTATGTTGAGAAAAAACAAAAATGTATCCATTTTGTTCAATCTTTGCGTGACTTTACGCATGATTTCTGATATTGTAAGAGCTTGTAAGATGTGGTGCTGTAGATGGCTTGGTATATCCAATTGGTGTTGCTTGAGGTCCATAAGCTGCAGTGATCAAATCAAAATGGGTCGAGTCAAAATGTTTTTCTGTTGTAGATCAGTACATCCACTGATTACTTTCTGAATTTTATTAAAATCTGTCCACTGTTATACTAACTATTTTCCTAACACTACAGACAACCAAACACACAATTATACTCACATAGACGTGGAGAAATATATGATTATTTTTAACTGATAGAGGTGAGTTAAAAAAAAAAAAAAAAGCATTTCATTGCCTAATTTAGTTTACAGGTTTTGTTTTTTTAATCTTAAAAAAAAAAAAAAATGGACAGGGTCAAACAAACTGGCCACCATAAACATCCTCACCATGGGATTATCCTACCAATTATGTGGTCATAGTTAACTGACATTTTCTTATGTCATAATTCTTGGGGGATTTAACAGTCATTTGACAAAAGTAAAGAGCAAATCTGAGTCCACTCTACAGAAGGTGCTGTATCTACAAGGCAAACTTAATTGTGTTTTAAACATCATGTTTCGTTGTTAAGTTTAAGTGTGAATTTAAAAACTGAAATTGCACACTCCAAAATATATATTTTTTTCAGTTAGTGTCTCAAGTGTGGGTCCTGAAGCTCAGCGTCGACATTTTACAGTACATTGTGCCCCAGAAAAACTTGCTGACTCATGATTTGTTTTAAAAATATGTGTGGTACATCATCCAGCTAATTTATATGCAAAAATGAAATACAAAAACAGTAAATCCAGTCAGGAAACAAGCGACAGATTGTCTGAACTGTAACGTTTTGACATTTTAGAACAAAAGAAAGAGATATCTAAATTTAGTTTGATCCCATTATTACTGTGCACAAGCAGATTTGATGTCAAAGTATCATGCAGCAAGCTGTCCCAGATATGGGAAGATACTTTAGCATCAGCTGCAGACTTCCTTCTGCCTACCTCAGCTCCAAAACTCCACTTTAGCTAAGTCATCTATCCTTTGTGTTGCGGTTGGCTCCCTCCATTTCCCCTGCACACTGGTATAACTACTGCTTTGACATTTTTTAATGGTAAGGACTTCTTTGTGTTCATTCTCTTCCATTTCCCTTTTCTTTTCTTTCGTCCTTTTTTATTTTATTTTATTTTATTTATTTTTTTTTTTTTTAAAGCACTTTGGGCCTTCTCCGGGAATTCATCTCTAAAACCAGTTTCCTGTCTTACTAAGATTATTCTGTCTTTCTATTATGTTTCCCTTAAAACTTTTTTCAAAACTTTATCTCAATATAACCAATCTTCCTATGCTTACATTTTCATTTTATTTTATTTTTGACCATTTCTGCCACTACAGCGTCCTCAAATTTTATTTCCCTTGTTACTTCTTCTGTTCAAACAAAGGCAAATAAAGCTTTGCATTTTCTTTTTTCAGTCTTATTCCTCTGCTTTCTTTTCTTCCTTTGATGTCAGCCGGATTTCTTTCTGAATCATCCTCACTGCTGTGTTGTTCCCCTTTTGTGCTACTTTTTGGAGTTAAAACCCCACAGACTACTTACAACAATAATGCTGATAGTTAGGCTCTCTGTATGTTTATGGTGCTATAAAATCACGATTGGAACATTACAGCAGAATACGGGGGATGATTTTTCATGCTTTAAGCACAGCTGAGCTAGGTGTTGTACCTGGACCTCAGGGACCATGGGCAGGGATAAACTGCTTCCTGCAAGCGCTTTATAAAAGCATGGATTCATTCCTCACTCCCAATATGTAGCCGAATAAAAAGCTGGCTGCACACTTTGTTTGATGTGTAAGCTTTTTTTTTTTTTTTTTTAAACAAATGGCAACCAGCCCCTGTGGCTTGATGGATCTGCTGGAGTGGAAAACAGCCACTGAAAGAACACATTGAAGGATGAAAAAAGTCAAACAAGCAGAGCAAATGAGAATGGTGGGTGGGGGGAGAGTCTGAGGCAGACTTTGTTCTTTAGTAACTTGGGGAAAGTTAAAATAAAATGTGTTTAAAAAAACATTGCAGTGATAATAAAATGAATTATTTAAAAAAAAGTTTAAAGACTTTGGATATTTAATTTAATGTTTATTTATTTATTTAGTAACAAGAGTGCAGGCAATTCAAAATGTGAAGATGAGTGTGGAAAATTATGAGCATGTGTTACCTTTGTCACTACCATATAGAGTAAACATACAAAATGCATATCTATATTCATGTTCGTAGGCAGTATTTCATGATGAGTACAAGCTAATTTTTACTTTCAGAATATTGAAATATTTATCTCAAACTGTCAATTTGCTAGTTAAAATAATGTATTTAATGTTGCTCATGCCATTGACTTCACCAAAGGATAAAGCCTGGTTATGCTATTCAAAATATATCCATCCATGGATTATCTTTTACCTGGTTCTTCCTTTTCAGGTTGTGGGGGGTCACTAGTGCCCATATCCCGCAGTCACTGTATGAGAGGTGGGCGGGCGGGGTGGGTGGGTGGGGGTGTCACAAGTAAATCAGACACAGAGACAAACGAGACAAACAACCATTCACTCTCACACACACCAAGTGACAATTCAGAGTTACCACTCAGTCTAACATGCATGTTTTTGGTCTGTGGGAGGAAACTGGCGTATCAGGAGAAAACACACTCATGCACGGAGAAAACATGCAAACTCCACACAGAAAAGTCCCAAGCCAGAATTTGAACCGACAACCTTCTCACTGACAGGCAACAGCTTTACCAACTGTGCCACTGTGCTATATATTAAAAATATTTATACTTTTAATTAAAAAAATGCCTGATTAATTCAGTGAACAGCTAGCTAAAATAGGTATCACAGTTTATCACTTCTCAAAAAAAAAAAAAAAAAAAAAACTACAGGCCTAAATGGAAGGTGGCACATTTCTTATTTTTGAAGTTATTCAGCTCACAAGGTTTACATATACATAAGGCAACAGCCATCTTGGATTTTAACATGGCAACCCAATTTTGATGGTGTCCTTTCTTATGCAAAGATGTGGCCACTTATCAAAATGAAAGTCAAAATGTTGGTTATTTTTCAAGTTGTCCCACTCGCTGTTACCTTATTCACATATTGATATGGTGGCAGCCATTTTGAATTTTGACCTGGCAAATACATTTTTGAAAGGAACCGTTCTTAACATACATGCAGCCACACACCAAAATGGACGTTGGTACCTCACTTTTTTCAAGCTACCATGCTCACAACATGCATGCACAGACTACAAACAGAAGATATTTCCATTTCTGTCTCTTTGCTCCATGATGAGGGAAAAAAAAATGAAAGTGACTTGACATTATATACATATTTTTATGTTAATGTCATCTTCTTGGATTTTTGAATCCAAAATAATATTACTGTGACAGATAAAACGGAGAACTTGACAACATTACGTTTGTTGGGTTGCAACTATGGTCACTCTATAGTTTTCAGACCTAAGAGAATGTCATAATTTACACTGTTACACTTTTAGCTCAAAAATGAATGGCATGAAAGTGAAACATTCTGTATTTTACTTTTGTAAAGACATCTTAGTTGTTCTGTTTGACTGACTAGGCTACATGTTTACTATTGGAATAGAAAGATTATACTTAAGCAGGAAAACTGGTATTAAAACATGGGCGCTGTCTCTGCACACCTACATGTCTCAAGTGTCATTGAGCAAGACTGTGTTCCTGTGCATCCGGTGGAGTGCTGTTCTGCAGCTGACCCTGACCTCCTACAGTAAAGAGTGGTAAATGAGGTTTAACACAATAATTTATTACAGAATAAATTAGTACAATTTAGCTTTTCTGCTTATCAAAGATCTCAGGTTAGGATTACTAGGACGATGGGCATATAAAGCTTTGAACAAAAGTATTGAATTGATAGTTTATAGGAAACATATTGAATTCCTCCTACTCCCAACAGCATCATGCTGAGAATGAAGAGCAGAGATGTCAATATGTGGCAAATCAATAAACTCTCACTGAACACAAAATGTAAGTGCCGTGTTGGCATCAAGTCCAGATTTCCACAGTCTCTTACTCTCTTTGTATCTTTTTCCCAGCACATTACCACTATGTTGTCTCCCTTACTTTTCCATTTGTCCTTTTCCTGTCTGTTTCTATTCCATTCCTTCTTTTTCTTGTTCTGTCCCTGTTCTCTCTCTTAATGTGTTTGTGCAGTGAAAAGCCATAATCAATGAACTGCTGCTTTGTTCTAGCTGAGGCGTTGAATGACGATCAATCGTTTACCCAGAGACAACTGCAAAATAAAAGGACACAAATGACTATTGAAAACAAGATGATGAGGGAGCTAGAGGAAGAGCAGAAGGTTAGAAAAAAAATTAGTGAAAAAATAAATGGTAAATGGACTGTACTTATATAGCACCTTTCTATTATTTTATGAAGTTTCAATTTTCTGGTGGATTCGAACCCCCAAATCTTGCATTGTAGGACAACTGCTCAAACCACTCAGCCACATTCGCCCAATAACCAATCACAGTGAATTGAGGCCATTGACCCCACTGCCATTTTTAACAGGAAAATGGTGGATTTGTCTGGTATCATGCTCTACAAATAAGTAATATAATAGTAACAAGCATTTTGGAAGCACAGTATAGTGATATTATAAAAGCACATGTGCCAAAAATGTGTTTAGCAGTATTATGAAGGAAAAAGAGTATAAGCGCAAAAGGCAGCAAAAATAGCTGCTATCTTAATGTGAGAGATGATATCTTTACAAGACAGACAGCTATAAATCCCATTGGCGCCATCTCTGCATGATGCATTCTCTAAATGGGGTTAAGAGCTAATGAATTATGAACAAAGATTAAGTATAACATGCATGGCAGATAATACAGGCAGATTCATCATTAAGTGATTTCTGCCTGTTAATTGCATAATGCTGCAAGACTGTAAAACTAACTATTAAAAATTGCTTTAGTATGAGGTTTGGCTGTATTGTCATTAACTGTGAACCATATGGTTAAACCTTTGACTCCTGCAGGTCCTGATAAAGATGCGTACCAATAAATTATGTTTGTGGATTAGTCTTGAGACGAGAAGCAGACAATGTTGACACAGTTCCCTGCAGACACTGTTTGCATTTGTTAATTCCCTCTTCCCTATTTCACCAGAGTAAATATTTAGCTCAAATAATCATTTTCCAAAAGATTGATCTAATCTACAAAACCATAAGCAATTGGATGAGTCAAGAAAGGCTAGTGGAGCTAATAGCTTCACAGCCACCCTGGTTGAGTCAGCAGGCTGAACACATGTATAATTGCCAAAGCTTTATTTTATTATTATTTTTTAAACATTTTCTAGTTAAAATATAAATAAATGTTATAACATATTGTATTTCTATACCTGTAGCCTTGGTTTGTCACTGTGATTTTATTTTGTGGAGCTTTTATTACTTCTTCACTGTCTTTAAATACTGTAGTTGTCAAGCCTTATCACCTTTGCATTGTACCATTCTAGGCCCCATTTGGCCAGCTTAAAATTATCTGGTGCTGTACACCCTATTAATAAACTTATAATAGACCTCAGTACTGCATTTGATACAGATGATCACAATATTCTACTACAGAGGCTTGAATCTGATATTGGGATTCCAGGAACAGCTCTAAATTTGTTTAAATGATGTTTATCGGATAAATTACAATGTGTAAACGTAAATAAATCTTCGTCCCAACATCAGAGTTAGTCATGGAGTGCCTCAGAGTTCAATGCTTGAACCAATACTCTTTACTGAATATGTTTCCATTACATAAAGTTATTAAATAGCATGGGTATACATTTTCATTGTTATACTGATGATACACAGCTATATTTGTCTCTGAAACCCAATGAATTCAATCAATTACTTAGACTACAACTACAAGCTGGTTCTGCTAGATGTTTCTTCCTCATGAGAGTTTTTCCTTCCCACTGTTGCCTCAATGTTTGCTCAAGATGAGAGTCTGTGATGAAGTTAAACTCAAAGCAGTCTGCTCTTCAAATAAATAATGTCAACTTACTTCTATGTATATGAATGTTTCTGTTCAGTGCCCTGAGATGGTGTCTGTTGTGACTTGGCACTATATAATAAATTGAATTGAAACTGAATGGAATTAATACATTTTTGTGCACACAGTGCCCATGCAGCTTCTTCTCCATTTTCACCAAGAATGCTTGAGGTTCACTGATGTCACTACTCTGTAGTGAACTCTAATGACACATATTCAGCTTTTCTTTGGGACTTTGGGTTTATTCTGTTGCACACTCAGAGCATAATATGTTGTTACCTTTTTGTTAGATGTATTTTTATATATTTTTTTCACACTTCCTTGTTTTACAATACACCTGATCAATGGTGATCTAATCTACATAGCTTGTCCATTAGTTATTCTTTGCCTCTGCTTGGACATGTGCTGCTTGTAGCTCAGTTTCCACTACATAAACTGTGTTTCTACCCAGATCAGAATGGGTGATTGCACACTGACAAGTCTTCTCTTACCTGTATACCAGCGAGTCATCCTGACTTCCGTTGTATTGTATCTGGAACATCCTGATGCCTGGTATGTTCCTCTGGAAGTTAAACTTGATCAGTGCAGTTGAGGAGGTGGCCTCAGCTGTCACCACTCTTTTATCAACCCCGCCCTTTACGTCACCAGTCACATTGCTGCCATTAGCACCACCTCGGGTCGACGTAGAAATGTCTGACGATCCTGGATCGGGTTCCTGGATGTTGTTGGTGTTGTTGGAGATGTGAGGAAGTTTTATAATAACCAGGTCTACAGTTTGGTGAGCTTCACCAGCAGGGTTGGATGAGATGCAGGTGAATGAACCCGTGTCTTTCACAGTACTGATGAGGATGTCCAGAGTCCCGTTGTTGTAAACCAAAGTCCTGGTGGAGTTAGACACCAGTTTGCCTTCAGGAGAAATCCAGTGAATGGCTGGCTCTGGATCACCCCTCGCCTTACACCTTTAAAAACAGACATCCAAAAAAAAGTGAAACTTATTAGAAATAAGGCAAAATTGGGTGAAGTTGGTGAGAAGTAGGCAGTAAACGCTACATACTATTTAATATTGGTTTTAAGAATTAATGACTGTGCTCATGGGTTTAAAGTAACCATTGGAGAAAACAATTAAAAAAAAAAAAGTTGAGTCAGAAAATCTAAATAAACGAGTTACAGATAGATTAAATAAAATTAAAATGAATATTTTCTGTTTAGGTTGAAAAATAATCTTGACAATAAATAATGTACAAAAAACAGGTTACTGAAACTTGGGTTGGCGATTTGCAAATAGGCAGAGTAATCTGTATTTTTTATTTATTTACTGTGCACAATTAAAATAAATATTTGAGGCAGAAGATAATATAAGTCAATAACTATTCAGTGACTGGATTAGGTAAAATATGCATATGTATGACTGCAATTTTAATTCAATTCAGTTTATTTATATAGTGCCGAGTCACAACATTTATTATTATTATTGTTATTGTTGTTGTTGTTATTGTTATTGTTGTTGTTATATTATGTTTGACAAGTCAATGTGTATTTAAATTTTATTTTACAGCATTTAAAAATATTCAATTAGATATCATTTAAAGAAAAATAGCAAACTATAAATTAAGGACAACTTTTAAAACCAATAATATGAAGTAGAAATGTGAAAATACAAGGCATTCAAGTCAAAATAATATGAATTTAAATTAATACAGAAAATAAAAAAAAAATAATTACTGATAAATGTTGTTGTCTCAATGGATGCCTGTTGAAAACTAAAACAAGTACACTGAAGTCTTCAGAAAAAGGGAGTTAAAAAAAAAAAAACAGTGCCCAAATGTGAGGATCACCATGACAATACGCTTCACATTTATGGTTACTGAATGTGATTAAAAATAGCAGTGGAATAGGTAAGAAGACTATAAGGAATTTTGTAGGAGTCACTGTGACATGTCCTATTGTTTTGTGCATCTCCTATTTATAAGAAAAAAAATACA
>JARVGS010000789.1:18564843-18575478 GCA_031762315.1 Hypsolebias antenori | reverse complement strand
TTTATCTCCCAGTTGTTCAACATGTGCTGTACCTCTGATGATCTCATTCCTAATCTTATCCATCCTTATCACTCCTAAGGGGAACCTCAGCATCTTCATTTATGCCTCTTCCAGTTCTTTCTCCTGTCTTTTTGGCAGTGCCACTGTATCCAGACCATACAACATAGCTGGTTTCACCACTGTCTTGTAAATGTTTCCATTGATCTTTGCTGACACACTTTTGCTGCAAATCACTCCTGAAACTTTTCTCCATCCACTCCATCGTGCCTGGACTCCATTTATCAACTAAACATTAGAAAAATGAACATTTAAACCTACAGATAAAGGGAATAACTACACAAGCCAAAAATAATGAGCATTTTTTTTCCAACCAAGTTCTGTTCATTTACATGAAGGGAACAAGACTTAACACTTGTGCTGTAACAGGTGTACAGCAAACATGGTGCTGCTCTGGCTTCAACTTCTGTTTTCTGGTTTGCATTTCATCAAAGGTCCTGAATACAGATGCTTTATACCCCCTGAGAGTCCATCTGGACGATACACCTAAAACACATTTAAAATTGAAACAGACTGTTACTGCTGGTCTCAAGCCAGTGCACATAGTAAAAAAGCTGTCTTGACATTGTGATTTTCCACTGAGACACTCAATAAGAAATGAGATACACAGAAAGAGGAAGGACAGCTGGACACAAAGACATAGGTAAGACGGAGGTGTGTAGCAGTCTGTCACAGTATTTGTGTATATGTGTATATATAGGGCAAAGCAGGTGGGGGAATGGGCTGAATAATTTACACACATCCAAACATGAGCACACTGTTACATTATTTACAAGCAGCACATTTACTCACAAAGTCTTAATGCAAAAGCAGTATTCAGTTTCTGTCAAAAGTTTGTTTTAAATAAAAACATAAGTGAATTGTAGGTGTACACCAGCAAACAGAAAAGTCAAAGAACCAAAGAAGTAAAGGTGAATCACAGCATGAGACATGGCAAGTTGATGATAACTGTATGATGGGTAAACATTAAACTTTCATAAACCTTCTTCTCGATGTTTACCTTGCTTCTCTGGTGTCTCATTGTGTCATAGCAATAACAATTGTGATAGAGTCCTTCAAAGAGAACAGGATAGGACAGGGGAGTGAAGGAAGGACAAGTGTGGCCATATCACGTGTTATTTTCATCACTTCATGTCCCCTAAGAAAACAGTGTGCATGCAAAAGCTTTTAAAACATGAACACTATGACAAAGGTGCCTTTGAGCAAAGAATGTTGAGCTGCTGGTTTGTCTGCTCCAATGAAGCAGCAGAATGAGGCTGAACTGAGCAGCTCTTATGTGTTGGTGTGTGGTGAACTGTATTAATGGGAAGCAGGGCTCCGCTTGGAAGGAACATATAGCATTACAATCAGTTAGCTGTTAAAGGGAGTATTTATCTACATTTTGTTTTGCTCTGGAGGATTTTTTTTAAATTAAATCAGCTATAATAATAATAATAATAATAATTCAAGGGGAACATGCCAAAATAAAATCTGCAATACATTTATTATGTGTAAGCCCAGAGAGTTTAAATATGAATCAGGGTAAATCAGAACAATTTTAAAAACAATACATCTTTAGAAACATTCTTCTTTGCTTGGGGATTTTATTTATATATCTATTGTGAATTACTAAATTATTATATATTGTTCAGTGTGCCTTTATTTTATATGATTTTTTTTTAATTTTTTTTTTAAATGAAAACACTATTTTTATTTTAAACTGGACCCAGGTGGGACTGCTATAATTGTTCAGAAGTTAGACGATATACTTTATTTCATGTTGAAGTCCTATCAGATTTTAACTGGTTATGATCCAGTGTGATATTCATTAGGTATACATTTTCCCCATTCATCACAGTGATTACTAGCTGGTTGCTATAACACAAACTGTTTCTGTAAAAGATCAGATGATAAGACAGATTTTTGTTTGAAATGTATTTGTTTGCCCTCAGACTGCCAAAAAAAAAAAAAGTAAACAATTTAATGGACACTTCAGGAAATAAACTTTTCCATGTTGTATTTGTTTGTGTATATAATATAAAGCTGTTTAACTTAGAATGCATCATTTTCATCTCCACCCTTTATGTTTGTTTCTTTGATTCATCATTTTGGGGTCGGGTAGAATCAGTGAGTTAGGCACACATAAGAATGATGATACCCAAATTAACTTTACTTTGTCAAGTCACAATGACAGATGAAAAGTGATATAATAATATGAAATGATATGTCATTCTCAGGCTGTTAGCAGCTGTGTGTGTTGAATACACGTGAGACTTATCAAGCCACATGCTAATCACCAAAGTATCTAGGTTAAATACAGATTACTGCTGTATGGGTGAGTGTGTGTGCCTTTCTTTGCACAAATGTAAACATGTACAAACAACAATAACTAGACTAAATACTACCAAACATTGTGCAAGTATGTATAGGCCCCAAGGGGGGGGGGGGGGGTATAAAATGTATTTTGTTGTTGGGGCTAATATCTTTTAAAGTGACTGGAAGTGTCACTAATCTAAATTTATCCATAGTCATAGTTCATATTCATAGAATCACATGGGTATAAATAATATATGATACTGCTGATAAGAATAATGTGAGAAAAATACATTTACCTAAAAAAGCATCACATATTTCAATATCATTATTATTATTAATCTATTTATTTAATTTGAAATACAGAGTAATATTTCAAACATGTTTCCATTTGACGATAAATGAAACATTTATATACACTATCTGAAATAAAAACGTTTTACCCAAGTATACCTAATAAAAAATATACAGCAACATTGTGTTGAAGAAAGTTAAAAAGCAAATAAATGTATTTTCACACAATCAATAAAGTTGTTCTTCAGCACAGAGCTGAAAGTCAGGTGTAGTTTTGAAAGCTGCTGTGCAGGTGGTAAGAGTTAATCATTAAAAGTCACACAACATCAGTTCCGATCTGCATTGATTTATAGAGTTTGATTTATAATTAAAATGTGGAGTTGCAGTCATAAGTATTGTTTTCTTTCCTGTTTAGTTTGAAATTACTTAAATAAAATAAGACATCAATGGGATACTGTAGATAAGGAACCACAAATTAACTTGGCTTTATACAACTAGGAGCTCTCCATGGTGCTGAAATCACAAATCATGCTGAATTGACTAAAGTCGGACTCCTGTAAAATATTTCAAGTCTTTCAGGCTCATTCACACAAAAATGCAAACAAAAGTGTTATGCAAGACAATTATAAATAACAGTACCAGTTAATAATGTGGAACACCACACATTCATGCTTTTTTTTTTGTTTGTTTGTTTGTTTGTTTTCTTTCCGAGTGACCAAACCTTTGTGAAAACATGTCATAAAAAGTGTCATGACACAAACAAGATGTTTTGCATGCTTGATTTAGTGTCTAAAAAATGAACAAAAAACAAATGAAGTAAGCATGATAGATTGCAAGCAATACTGACATAGAGCTTAAGAACAAATAGACATAGTTTTAAAAAAAAACTATGAGGGCAGAATGATGGTTCAGTTGGCAGAGCTGATGCCTCTTAGCAAGAAGGCTGCTGGATCGAATCCCTGCGAGGGACCTTTCTGGGTGGAGTTTGCATGTTCTCTCCATTCTTGCATGGGTTTTCTCTGGGTACTCTGGCTTCCTCCCACAGACCAAAAGCATGCATGTTAGGCTGATTGGTAACTCTAAATTGTCCCTATGTGTGAGTGAGAGAGTGAATGATTGTTTGTCTAGTTTGTCTCTTTGTGTCCCTGTGATGAACTGGAGACATGTCCAGGGTGTCCCCTGCCTCTCGCTCAGAGACTGGTGGGTATGGGCACCAGTGACCCCTGTGACCCAAAAAAAGAAAAATCAGGTTAAAATGGATTGATGGATGGATGGATGGAAGGATGGATGGATGGATGGATGGATGGATGGATGGATGGATGGATGGATGGATGGATGGATGGATGGATGACCATCTTATGGAGGAAGCTCATTTCAGACACTTGTATCTGGGATCTCATTCTCTCAGCCATAATTCATTACTCATGACCAGAGCTGAAGGCTGGGATGGTGCATTTTCTTCTTGAGGATAAAAAAAAATAATAATAAAAATAAAAAATCCTTGCTTTACTTTGAACAAAGCTCTAAGAAAACAACTGCAGCTGTTTATGTTCGCCAAAAACAGATTGCGTCATCCGCTCACAGAGTGATTGTCACTGGAGAGTTCTGTTCTTTTAACATTTGCCTTGAATTCATAATGAGAAGCCGGTGTTTTGAGAAACTTGCCTCAGTTTATTTGATTTGAGGCTGTAATAGTATTCCAATAACTGAATGTTAATCTTGCATTTGTGTAGGATGATAATTGTTGGCTAGACGAAAGTCAACTTAAAGAGATTACAATCTTTATCTCAGAGTTCAAACACTTCAGACTCATTTATTGGTGTGTAAGCTGCCTTGCTTCTCATTTCCTTAACATCTTAGTGAACTAAAGTGCATTGCATTACATTTGTTGCTAATAACTGATGTCTGTCCAAAGCAAAACAAAGGCACATAAGTATATTGCTATATATGTCACTTGTAACAATGACAGAATATATTTAACCTGTCCTTTTGCAATGAACAAAATCGAACAACAAACTATATATTTTTTTCTAACAGTGTTTGAAGACCATAGGATAAAACATGACTCCCTCTGCAGAAGCAAGCGCATCAAACAATAAGTAGAGTTACATTTAATATGGAATCCACAGAAAAAACTGTTGACTTTTATCCTTTTCTACAAGGATCTTTGCAAAATACTCATTTATAACAGGGCCAGCACGGTGGATCAGTTTGTGGAGCTGTCGCTTCTCAACAAGAAGGTCACTGGGGATTGAATCCTGGCCGGGGGCCTTTCTGGGTGGAGTTTGCATGTTCTCTCCATGCATATGTGGATTTCCTCCCACAGATCTAAAAACATGCATGTTAGGCTAGACCTGTCCATGGTCTTAAGGAAAGTATTAAGCCCAGTCTTGAAACTGGAAGTTGGTTCAACAACAGAGGAGCCTGATAACGGAAAGATCTTCATCCCATTTTGCTTTGGGAAACTCTAGGAACCACAAGTAAGCCTGCTGTCTGAGAGCAAAGGGCTCTATAAAGAAAATGTGGAACAATATGATCTGTAACATAAGCTGGAGCTAGGATGTTGAGGGCTTTGTATGCAAGTAAGATTTTGAATTATATTCTGGATTGGTATAGTCTGGATAATCCTTTCCATGGTGTCTTACTCTTACTCAGTGACTGCTGAATATAGGCATCAGTGACCACCGTGGTCCGAAAAGGCAGAAGAAGGTAAAGATTATGACTAAATGGATAGTTGTTTATGTAAATTTGTTTGGGGGGGGGGGGGGTGTTACACGGTTTTATAGTTAGTTTTTAAATGCATGTATCTGTAGTTAGTTCTGGTTGTTTTAAATTACCTTTATAAATAAAGTTGATTTTAAGTAGTTTTAATTTGTGGGCACTTCAGAATTGCACAGAAAATAAATGAATAAATGAAATTAAATTTAAAAAACAAGATTATGTCTTACAGACTTTCTGAGCAGTTGCTTCCAAGTGACCAGAGAGCCAAGCAACAGCATTTTCAATTACCAATCTTTGAAAATAATGGCTCACTGTTGAGTGCATGACTTGCAAAACTGTATTCTGTCTGTGTGGATGGTATCCTGTTGTGTTTTTGTCCTGCTCTCCCCGTCATCACAGCCTGTCTCCCTACACCTGTGATGCTCCACAGGTGTTGACACTTGTCTCATTAATTAAGTGTGTATTTAAGTCTGAGTCTGTGTGTCAGTGATTGTCTGTGCATCATTGGGTATGAGCTTGTCCTGTTCCTTGTGTTTCTGAGTCTGACCTGTCCTGTATGTTCCAGCTGCCATGTCAGCTTTTTTTTTTTTTTTTTAAATTTATATTAGTAAAGTGTTTTTGATTTTGCAACCCAGCCTTCAAGTCCTGCCAGAAACCTGACATATTCAAAATTATTAACTCATGTAGAACATTCGAACAAAACTGTGAGCCTTTGTGACTCTACAAATGTTTTATTTTATTTTTTTATTTTTTAAAGGAGAATCCCTCTAAAATGGCATTCCTCATTTAGTCTCAGTCTGGCGAGGTGTAACTTAATTAGCTATAGTGCACATCTATATGTTCCTGTAGCCATAACAGACAAACAGATGTGTATTTTTGGTATCCAGCTTTATCACACAAGCTAGGAAAGTGGAGTTTGAACAATGTTATTGAATCTTGCAATGAGCTTTTCTTAGTGAAAGGTCAAAAGTAATGGCATTGTTATTTTTCAATAAATTAGTCAGCTACAAATGCACAAACCAGTAACACTATGTACCAACCGACAGTACAAGCCCTCCAAAAATATTAAATCGTTAATGCCAAAAACAACCCACTATATCTGTTGAAATATTTTCTACATTTGCATTGGAAGAAGCTAAATGTTTGGTGTCCAGTAGCTGCCGACTCACACAATAGTAGCAGCTCCAGCCAGTGACAGTGTGGGCTGTATCTCTCATCTCCTGCAAGGCCTCGGCACACAGGTAGCCTAACTCCCTCAGGCAGCCGTCGTGGAACACCCGTGTACAAATCTTACAGGGGTACAGGTCGTCGGCCGTCCACACTTCGCACACGTCGCACATCTCAGCGCTGGGTGGCTTTCAGAAAAGGAGGAAAGACACAATTACAATGAGCCATTTTCATTTTAGAGATTATCTTCAATTCTAAAGGTGAATAATAAGATAAGTCAGATGTCGCCCTGCGTAAAATTACACAAAGTAATTTCACTGACTTCCATTTCCATTAGAATGTGCTGCACAGCGGTAAAACGTGTGTTAGATGGAATAACTGCCTTTTGTTCCTCTTACTCTGGCTGGATTATGCATGGTTTCCAACTTTTCTGGCAGATAATTAATATTGTTTAAATATTAGAGTAACATATCTTGTTATTGGACAATCTGTTCTGGAGAGAATTCAGTGTTGACTCAAGATATAAAAAGTAAGATTTTATGTATTATTTATTTACTTAAATATGGCTTTGCATTTGATATTAAGGCTAATGCAAAACGAATAATTAGCTAAATTAATTATGGTCTAGAAGGCAATAAAACTAGTAATGAATAAACACCATTTAATGTTTTTTTTAAATAAACTGACACTTTAAAAATACATTATTTTAGTGACTTTATTGACCAGAATCAGTACATTTAACACTATTGAACATGAAAAATGCCACACTTCTATACACAAAAATATAAGAAATAGTTGAGAAAGACACAAAATATCCAGCTACTTCTCTGACATCATCAGTTCCAATGCTGGCAATTCAAAGACATTGTTTTCTCTCAACCGTTCAGCCTCATCTCCTAACTCTCTACCGTCTCACATGGTTTATACAGAATTTTGCAACTCGCTGATGTCCTATTTCAATGAAAAGATTATTCCAATTCATAAACACCTTGGACCAAATACTGCCCCCAGCATCTATGTTGAACTCCCCCCTCCCTCCCTCCCTTTCTCTGTCTTATCCCTCCCCTCTGCTGACGACATTGCTGACATTATCAGCAAGTCAAGTCCTCATCCTGTCAACTTGATCCATTTCCCACATTTCTTGTTAAATCCTGTCTCCCGTCTCTGCTCCCTATCATCACTAACATCATCCACTCCTCCCTAAGCTCTGGCATTGTTCCCACAGCTTTCAAATCTGCTGCCATCACCCCCATCAGCAAGAAACCAGGTCTGGACTTTACCAACTTCAGTAATCTTTGTCCGATCTCAATCTGCCCTTTATTTCCAAAGTTCTTGAAAAGGTTGTTGCTAGTCAACTTCCCTCTCACCTGTCCAACAACAACATTTTTGAGGAGATTGAATCTAGTTTCCACCCCCACCATAGCACCGAAACAGCTCTAACAAAAATGACTAACGACCTTCTTCTTGTTGCCGACTCTGGTCTTCTGCCCATCCTCATTCTTCTTGATTTAAGTTCTGCTTTTGACACCATCAGTCATTCTATGCTCTCAACAGACTAACCTCCATTGGCATCTCAGGTACTCCGTTAGACTGGTTCAACTCTCATCTCTCCAATTGTACTCAATTCATTCAGCTTAAATCCTTCCGTTCCCAGTCTTCCCCCATCTCCATGAGTGCCCCCCCAAGGACACCTCCTCTTCATCATTTACCTCTAGGTCACATCTTCTGCAAATACGGTGTCCATTTCCACTGCTATGCTGATGACACACAGCTCTACTTGTCTACAAAACCAAACTCCACCCACCCACCCTCCAGCCTCACTAACTGTCTCAATGAGCTAAATCATTGGTTTCTAACAATTTCCTTCAACTGAACAGTGACAAAACAGAAATCATTCTTGTTGGTACCAAAAACTATTTCAAAATCAGAACATTGTCTCGTACCCCTTAACAACTCTCTGCTATCCCCCTCCCCTCAGATCAAGAGTCTCGGTGTCATCCTCGACACCATTCTCTCCTTCACCTCACACATCAACAATGTTACTCGATCTGCCTATTTCCACCTCCGAAATATTAACCGTCTCTGTCCTTCTCTCACACCCTGATCCACAGCCATCCTTGTGCACAGTCTTTTGACTTCCCGTATCGACTACTGCAACTCCCTTCTCTATGGCCTCCCTAACAAATTCCTCCACAAGCTACAGTTAGTCCAGAACTCACTCAAACCTCCTCCTATAACCACATCCATCCTGTCCTGCAGCAGCCCCACTGGCTCCCAGTTAAATCACGCATTGTCTTCAAAATTCTACACATTCAAAGCTGTCCACAACCTTGCCCCTCCTTATCTATCTGACCTCCTACAAATCTCCATTACATCTCGCTCTCTCAGATCCTCCTCTTCGCTACATCTCCATTACATCTCGCTCTCTCAGATCCTCCTCTTCGCTACATCTCCATGTACCCTCTGCTCACCTCTCCAACATGGGGAGCAGGACCTTCACCTGCTCTGCCCCTCACCTTTGGAACTCTCTACCGCCAGACCTACGAAACACCACCTCTCTTTCTCTGTTCAGAACTGCTCTGAAAACACATCTCTTTAGACTCGCTTATGCTTCTTAACTTTGTTTTATGTATTTTATATTTTAATTTATTCCTGATGATCTTTGCATTGTGCTTCTTGTTTGCTTTTGTAAAGTGTCATTGTGTGTCCTGAAAGGCGCTTTTTAAATAAAATGAATATTATTATTAAAAGACACTCAAAGCTCTTTACAACACAATCTGCTTCATTTACATTTATACAGCATCTACTAGATCTGTACAAAGACTAATCAGAGCTTTATCACATTCAAACACTGATGGGACACACATCAGAGGCAATGAGGGGTTCAGTGTCTTGCTCAGGGACACGTCAACATGTGACTGCTGGTGGAATCGAACCCCCAACTCTTGCATTGGAGGATGACTGCTCTAACCACTCAGCCACAGCCGCCCAGTGTGTTTTTAAATGCCCAGTTAAAACAAACACAGATGACTGTTAAAAGTATAGGCAACAGTTAAATCCAATGACAATGATTAAAATCGAGACAATGTTTAAAAACATGGGCGTTGTTCTCAACAACTCCATATTTTAGGTTTGAACAGTACGCTCAGAAAGAGACGAGGCCTGGCAATTTCAGATCAGTCTGTACACTCTTTTCCCAAATTCAGTTCTGACACAAGAGACTGAGAGAAGGACATAATTGTTAGAGCGCAGGCCATGGTGGCTGTTAGCTCGTTGTAGGAAAGTGCACACATGAGCTGGAACCAACGGTAAAAGATTATGAGAAAAATCTGTCTTATCAGAAGAAATAAACTGCAAATGCTTTAAGACTTTTACACAGTACTGTTTAACACACTTGGAAAATACAGTATGTTAAATTAAAAAAAAAGTAAGTTTTCTTTAAACTCTAAAGTTCATGCTCAGTAATCCAACAAAGTTCAGTCAGCTCATCTGGGCGGTTTCTTTTTTTCTTGAAACAGTTTCAGTCAATTTCCCGGTCAGGTCCAGGGTGAGGTTCTGCCTCAAGTGAAGGAGTTCAAGTGTCTCGGGGGTTTGTTCACGAGTGATGGATTAATGGAGCATGAGATTGACAGATGGATTGGTGCAGTGTCTGTAGTATTGTGGACTCTGTGCTGGTCTATTGTGGTGAAGAGGGAGCTGAGCTGTACGGCAAAGCTTTCTGTTTACCAGTCAGTCTACGTTCCTCCCCTCCCCTCTGATCATGAACTCTGGGTAGTGACGAAAGAATGAGATCGTGGATACAGGAGGTTGAAATGAGTTTCCTTTGCAGGTAGCTTAGAGATAGGAAGAGAAGTTCAGTTATCAGGAGACTCAGAGTAGAACCGCTGCTCCTCCACATCAAGACGAGCCAGTTGGGGTGGTTCTGGTATCTGGTAAGGATGATCCCATGGCGCCTCCCTAGGGAGGTGCTTCGGGCATGTCCAACTGGGAGGAGACGCCGGGGAAGATCTAGGACACGCTGGAAGACTACATCTCTCAGTTGTCCTGGGAACACCTTGGAGTCCTCCCAGAAGATCTGGAAGAGGTGGCTGTGGAGAGAGAGGT
>JARVGS010000789.1:18523906-18536356 GCA_031762315.1 Hypsolebias antenori | reverse complement strand
GATAATTTGAAGATTTGATTAATAAATGACGCCATATACTTGATGGGTCAAATATAATTCAAGTCTCATGTCACATTCATGTCATCTTGGTCACACAGAAGAAATATCTTTAATCTAACAAGAAGAAGAACCCGTGTAAAACTCAATAATTATTATTTTGAGACTCGAACGAGTCCCGTATAATTATTGAAAGTGTAAAGGTGCAAGGTATAACAGCCTTTTCTCCTACATGCTGGATATTTCCAATCCAATCACCAGTCAACGCAAACAATGGTGAACTAGGTTTATTTATTCTATTTGGAAATCATGCCATTTTGATTTCATGAAACAGGTGGTCCAGGTATGCGTAAGTGTAAACCATCCAGAGTAATATTGTTATTTGTTCCAGACCGTTAAGCCCATCGAGCTGCAGTTTCAGCGTGTCAGGCAAAGTACAATTTCACAGGCCGACAAAACAGATGGTTTATTCACAGAAAAAGGGGAGATGAGAATAAGAAGGAGCTAAGCGAAGGTGTAAAGCATAAATATGGAACATTTCTTCCAGGCCATGTTTGGATTTTTACATAAAGAAAAGAAAAGGATAATGAAACAGTTCACGTAGATTATAGACATAGATATTTTCCTCTGGGTTATTGTTTTATTCATCCATTCAGACTGTTCTGATGTGCGCTGCTCCAATTGTATCTATAGGCCATAAATACAGTTAGGTGGCAATTTTTATTGTGGTGCTCAAAGCCTTGAAAATACAGTGATGTGTCAATTGATAAAAGATCTATTGCAGCCTTCTCTTGAACATAATAAAAAAGAGCACTTGGTTAGAGTGCTTAAGTGAAGTTGTACACAAGCCATACTTTGTGATGAAGTACAAAATATATAATCTTATTTTTTTTGTCTACCGAAAAAATGTTGCTGTCTCACTGGGAAAGATGAAGCATGCTTGAAACTGCATGTAGGAGTCTCTGAGGAAGTGTGGCTTGTTGTAAATTTATCTTTCTCCTCGGATAAGAAAAACAGTGTATCTTACAAAATATGCTGGTGAAGATTCTCAGTCATCCAGGACTTTGTAAATTAAAAAAAAAAGTTCAAGATAAAAACTACTGGACTTTGTAACAGAAAACATTTCACTTATCATCCAAGGAGCTTTCTCAATTCAAAGAACAGGACGTGTGGGGTTCGATTTATAAAGCTGCAGTTTGCCCATCAGTCTTCACAAAAGGTTTGTTAGGGTCTTTGTAACTCACAGAAGAGACACCCTGGTCACATGGTTGAAACTGCTGTTTTGTCTTGAACTTTTTTGCCTTAAACTTCTTGTTCATTCACTACACATGAAATGTTTAGTGACATAGTTTAAATGATGGGACAATAGAAAGGGGAGGTGGGTACTGTTTGTAAACTTCTTGTGTATGCTGGTGAAGATTCTAAGTCATCCAGGACATGATATTGAACTGTATTGAACCTTTTTTGATACTTCTTGTGTACTTCAATGTTGTGGCTCCAATTTATTTGAGAATTTCATTAAGGTTATTTAAACCAATAAGTAAATAAACAACAGTACTTTTTTTTTTTTTTCCCTTATAGGTTGTGTGGAAGTAGTATACATTGCTACAACACACAAAATGCAGTATGTCCACAGCAAAGACCATTACAACTTTCTATTATCCTCATAAAACAAACAAGCAAGAAAACTGCTACTTTATCTGACTTTGTTCTGTTTCATATGTACCATATTTTCCGGACTATAAGTCACACTTTTTTTTTCATAGTTTGGCCAGTCCTGCGACTTAATAGTCTGAAGTGACTTATATACATTTTTTTTTCCTCTATTCATGACACAATTTTTGACTGAGGCTTTAAATGTTCATTCATACTGACATGAACCAAAGAGCAAGCATCACCATTTGCAGCTACGAGATGGCTCTCTAAGCTTTTGACAACTATATTTTGCTCCTCTACTGCTAACAAGCCCTCCCAGAGACAACTGAGAAAAACATAACACAAGTAAAATACCCCCAAAACTGATGTTGAATAAGATTGGTGACTACTGGTAACTTGCTTGTCAGACTCGTTGGCTTGTTATGTTAATTAAGCCTATTCAGGATCCCAGGTATACTCTGTGTTATTGTTATTTCAGATTAAATGTCTGTCCTTGCACTTTATGAAATACACTTCTAAATAAATGTGATATATACTCCTAAGCAACTTATATATTGTTTTTTTTCTCTTCATGAGACATTTTTTGACTGATGTGACCTTCAATCTTATAGTCAGGAAAATATGTTTTTTAAAAAGACTTAGAGAAGTAAAAGTCAGCCACTTTAGCTGCTTTAGCAAATCCTAGCTAAATTATATCGAGTCTAAAACGATATCTGCATGTACAACCAAAAAAGTTCAATTTGTTACTCTATTGGTGATATTTCTCCAATACAATGATGCAGGGGAAAAACAACATCAACTATATTTATTGTTGAGGATTTAGCAGTTTGTGTTTGATGAGAATAGAAAAGGACAAGAACCAAATATAACAGAAATTACAATGCATAGTAAAACACTGACTGCAGCTTTTATATTTACTGGAACTGTCTTTGAGATGCCCATTTACTACTCATCTAAAGTCAGTTTGTATCCATGTAATAATGTTTGCATACACTGGTATTAAAACAACAGTATGAACTGTAAATAAATGAAGACAAGAAAGTTGCATTAAAAAATGTGAATGACTCAATTTCAACATATCCATGATCTCATGTCATTAAATGCTGGCGTGCTGAAATAATTAGTGTTCATATGTGGATTGTGTCTAAGTTATTGTTTCAACAAAACAAATGTAAAGCAGAAGATACATTTGTACAATTATGGACTGAGAATAACATTTTTGGGTACAATGAGCTAGGTATGAACACTGATGGTGTTTTGGCTGTCGAATAAAGGCCTATTTCACATGGCTTCATTCCTGTATTTCACATTAGTTTTTTATAACGTTTCCTTTCACTTAAGTCTGTCATATAGCATTATCGTCACATAAATATGGGGTGACATTTGCAGAGATTCAGTGACAGAACAATTATAATTAAAAAATAAAAATAAAAAATAAAAAAAACCCACGAAGCATGTCTGCCATAAGCTCTGAAAGCCAAATCTATGGGTGTAAGCAAAACCAACCTTTTTTTGTATTCATAAAGATTTTCTGTCTGTTACTTTAGTAGGACTAATATCAAAGTAGTCCTGAAATCTGAACTAAACACTTTAGTTTTGCTTTATTTTTTTCAAAAGGGGAAAACTTTTGTGGCTACAATTGAACAACAGCATATGTTCAAATATTATAATACTTTAAGAGTCTCAAAGTAGCAAGTATATAGATTTTTTTATTAACATATCTATAATATATAATCCTAAAACACTGTGTTACTAAAATAAAAATAAGCCTAATAAACAAACAAATAAATAAATTTCAAAGCCTGAAGAAGCTTAATATCTGGAAAAGAAACACAGAAATCAGTTCACCACAGAGACTAGAATGTCTTTGATCTGCAACCCCGTGAATGTGGCCAGCCTCAATCTACACAGAAACACACACGTATACACAAAAATATGTGCATGCCTGTGTTTGTGTGTGTCGTGCATAATTATGTATCTTTCTACAAAATGTCGGTGGACTTCAAAGAACATCACTCAAGTACACAGTTTGTATATTCCATTATTTTCAGAAACAGGCCAGGATAAATAAGGTTGCCGTGTGTTATTTTGTGGCATTTGTCCGTGTTTATATATATATAGGACACACAAGTTTGCATTTCAGCAGAGTTGCTATGTTTGACCAAAGTAAAACTGTAGTTTAATACAAAATATACTAATACAGTATTTATAATCTTACAAAAAACAGCATTAGATTTGAGTTTAGATGTTTTAGATTTAAAAAAAAAAATATGTACCGTAAACCTAATATACTATCCTAAAAACAGAAGATTATTAAATTGGACTAAAATACCACTTTCCTCTGATTGCACATTTTGTCAAGATCGAAATGCATCAAGATTTAACGTTTGGCCAGGGTGGTGGCAGTCTGTTGTAAATCAAATCTTAAAGTTATTTAAAAAAAGTAGCAACATGTGCATCTTCCTGTACCAAAAAAGAAATTGACAGAATCGTAATGTGAGAAAATTGTAGAAAACCTGAGCGCCAACAAAAGCATCACATAGAAGGAGATCAGTAAATCTGTATTGAAGATGGATGTGTTAAAGCAAACAAGTTTAAATGTGGATTTATGATAATCCAACAAATCATATTTACCATATTTTCTGGCATATAAGTCACAGTTTTTTTTTTTGTTTGTTTGTTTTTTTTACATAGATTTGTCAGTCCTGTGACTTATATGCTGGACTGATGTGACTTATACTCAGGAGCAACTTCAACACCAGAAAATATGGTAGGCTATATAAAATAAACATAAAATGTATAAAAATAGATAAATATATTAATACAATTGGTTTTGATGGGTTTCATTTTTCATTGAAGATAAATTCATAATGCCATGGACTGAAAATATTTTTAAAGCTAGTATGTTGTCTGAAAAGTTTGGGTTAGTCCAGCCATTTTCACATGTTTTTAAAGTAAATTAATTATTTTATTCTATATATACAAATTTTAATACACATTTGTGTGATAGTGTTTGATGATGTGCATTCTGGATAAATACATATCTTAAGGAGAATACCTTAAATGTTGCACATAATTACAATGATAATACACTCCCATGTAGACATTTTTATATTACGTGAGACAAAAAGAACCAATTTTTAGGGATGCTTCCAAATACTGATGTGATTAGAACTGCTGAACACCCCAGTCGTCACTTATTTACGTATTTCTTACATTTTAACTACAATGTATCATTTTTAAACAACCAATCACATTTCTGTCTTAATGTCCATGCATTAAGTAATACTTATATGCAGCCAGTTCATTTGGAAAATGACTCATTTTTGGGCTAGATATCCATTATGAAAACATTCAAATCTCATTAGTTGTTTAAGTACCTCTGACTACTTTTACACATAAATTTATGTCCTGCCTAATCACCCATCATGTCCATATTCAGGGGAGAAAACAAAATCTTAGGCAATTTGCTCATAATCCTCAAAGTACAACCGCACTGGATTTTGAAAACATTTGTTCATTGACACAAGTTAATTTATGACACAAACTAAATGAGCAGCTTGTGAAATCTTTGCGGTAGATTTTTATAAATTGTTTCTGGTTCTATATGATGTGAAATCAGTGAGCCGTTCTGCTGAAGTAGGCAGCTCCTAAACTAATTAACATATGCATGTAACTCGGGCACTTATACTATGTTTTAAACACACACAAAGCAAACACATAAAAGACTTAAGTGAGTTCAGAGTCATTGCATCTCTGTTAAAAGTAGTTGAGGTCAACTGAATGGAACAAATACACATAAAAGTGACATTTTATGGCACATTTGCAGTATAATGATAATGTGGATTTCACTCATACTGCAGGTGTGCCAAAAAATGTGTAAAAAAAAAATACTAGCGTGCACAGCAGTTAGTGTTTCGTCTAAAGTCTTCATAAGTTGAATGGATATTGTGCATGCTGAGCTCAGTGGACAAGAACTTTCTTAACAAAAGTACAGCATGCAGCACATTAGTCTGTACGCACATCAATATACTAATATACAGCAATACACCAATCTGTGGCAATGGCCTGTACAGGCAAAAACCTTGTACAGGTGGTCCTCGGTTTACGACCTACCCGGGTTACGGAAATCCGGACTTGCGTTCGCCTCCCAGTGACATCTTCACACCTCCCATTGACTTTCGATAGCTCCACACAGTGCCGTTTATGTGTTTTTTTTTATGTGTTTTTTGGGGGTACTGTGTTAGCTAACTGCTTGGAAATATAGTACTGTACATGTTCAAGGTACAGAATGTACGCTGGTGTTGTGTCACGTTGAAAAAAAGAACTTGTTTAAAAAGCAGTTTACCGTTCTTTTTCCGACTTACGGCCAAAATCCGGACTTACGTTCACCACGTGTTTTCAATTCCGGGTTACGTTCAAATCAGGTTACGTTCAGTCCGTAGGAACGGAACTCGAACATAACCCGAGGACTACCTGTATAACATTTAACCTTGATTTGTGACCTTGACCAAGAAGTAGGGTTTATGACATGCATGTGACACTTATAGTGATGATAAGTATGAGTATCAAGCTTCATTAAATTATCTTGAGCAGATCAGAAGTTATAGCCCAAAAAAGCAAACATGTTTGACCTTGATTTGTGACCTTGACCATAAAGTAAGGTTGATATTACATATCTAATACTCCTAGTGGTGATAAATATGTGTATCAAGTTTCATGAAAAAATAGCAGATCAGAAGTTATAGCCCAAACAAGCAAACATATCTGACCTTTATTTGTGACCTTGAACACAAAGTAGGGTTTATTACATGTATGTGACACTCATAGGGATGATAAATATGTGTATCAAGTTTCACAAAAGTATCTTGAGCCGATCAGAAGTTATAGTCCTAACAAGCAAACCTGACTGACCTTGATTTGTGACCTTGACCATGAAATAGAGTTTATGACATGTACTGTATGTGACACTTTTTGTGATGATAAATGTGTATGGTTTCATTAAATTATATTGAGTGAATCAGTTGTTATAGCCCAAATAAGCAAATATATTTGACCTTGATTTATGACCTTGACCTTGAAACTTGTGTGATGAAACATTGCATGACATTATAATGGTTATGCATATGTCAATCAAGTTTCATTAATATATTTTGAGCTATCAGAAGTTATGGACCAGACAAGAGAAGGTTTACAGACAGTGTATTGTAACATATTCTGCCTTTGACAAGCATATAAAAAGTGATGTTTTGTTTTCCCTTTATGAATTGTGTCTGTTTTTTTATTTTATTTTATTTCACTTTATTTTAATTAAATTTTGAATTTTTTAAGGTTTCCTTCTTCCTCCACCTAGTCCCCCCCACCCCCAACCACCCCAGGGTGTGTGGTTTTACAAATCTGCTAAGTTATGCAGTATCAACATTCAAGTTATAATTACTTTTTTTTTTTTTTTTTTTTTCAAATAATGCATGTCACATTCTCTAATCTTTAATCTGCAAACCAAAATTACATAAACTATAGGCCAGTGCTACCAATAATGTTACATAAGATTATTATGGAATCACCATCTGTTTTCTGTGATGTTTATGACCTTTATAACCAACTTGTTATTCACCCAAGATACTGCAACAAACCAAGTGAGATTACGTCCTATTTATAAAACGCATTAATTTACTCTTTAATGTTGTATTCTAAAAAATAACGTTCTATCCTCTAAAACATTTTTTACTTAAAACAATACTGCAAGATAGAAAAAGATCATTTTTAATCAAATAGCAGTAAGCTATGAGCTTGTGGCATTTGGAAGCACTCCTGAATCCGACAGATGGATCAAATTAAAAACAAAGAACATACCTGTATATTGATCAGTTAATAAAGCAATCAACACTCACACTAATAAAGCAGCTAAATGTAAATGGTAAATGGACTTCACTTGTATAGCGCCTTTCAATCTTATCAAGATACTCAAAGTGCTTTACACTACAATCTGTGCCTCCATTTACCCATTCATACAGAACTCTACTACATATATCTCTACAAAGCTAAGTGATCAAACAAAGTCAACTGGGCAATTAATTATAATTATAATTATTATTCTAATTATAATTATTCTAACTATATAATAATTCTAATGATTCAAATAATTATTTTCCTCCCTTGCTCTGGTTGAATATGGCTGCTTCTGCCTTTCCTTCCCGGTCTCCCTTCTCCTGCTCTGCTCTGTGTGTCTGAAGCGACTGGGGTATGCATCTCCCGAACGTAAATTAGATTATGGATCTGGTATCATGGACGGTCAACTCTACTGACAAGATTTTTTCAACAAAACGACAAGGTCCTGGGGAACCGGCGTGTCCAGCTGAGACGCACACTGCGGGATACGTCATGGACTCGTGGGGAGTGTGGCAGGTGATGTGTCTCTCAGTCCTGTCTCAGGAAGATGTTGAAGATGTTTACATAATTAGATTTATGATAGCAGGGACTCTGCTTTTTGGCATCAGAGGGGCTCTGCTCTATCAAAAATTGAAGAAGGCATTGGTAGCGGTTTCGGCCATGACAAAGCTTCCGAGCCTGTATGAAGGTTTGATCCGTGCCGTGACCTCTCAAAATCAGCTGATTTGTGAGCTAAACCATAAGGTGGAGGAGATTTATAAGAATCGCAGGCCACCTGTGGCTTCTGGGACTCGTCATCGTGGTGGATTCGACCTTGGGGGAGACTCATAGCATCAATCAGTGGAATGGATTCCCACAATTAGGCCATTTTGGAAACAGATTGTCCAGATGGACTCGAGGCTGAAGAAAAAAATCTGTCTGCCTGAATAAAATCAACAAATAAGCTTATCTGAATCTGACTCCCTGCTGGCCTTGGAAATGGGCCGACTATCAAATTTCTTCTGGGTCATGAGTAACCAAGGACAATAAGCTTCATCTATCTATCTAAGCTGTGTCCCAATCCAACGGCTGCATACTTTGAAGGACCCGGCCCACCCAGTCGATGTAGGCAGAGTCCTTCGAAGACCACATAGACCGGAAGTCAGCGGCTGTGAATTGGGACAAGTCTAGCCTTCAGGATTACATCGGCATATGTCCTGTGCAACCGTGACAGCGCTCAGCCGAAGTAAGAATGGAGATCGAAATTTCATTGTCTTTATGTTTATTGCTTTTTTAGTAATAGAGGAAATAGAGGAACTATATCGCCGCCACCGGCATTGTAAGGATTGTGCCCTCTGCTGGGTCTTCCTTGTCTATTCTCCCTCTTGTCTCTTGTAAATCACCCCCGATCTGTTTCATCCTTGTCTTATACCCAGGTGTTTGTAATTTGTCTCGTTTTGTCTGAGTATATAAGCCCTGGTCTGTGTCTTGTCATTGTCAGTGCATCGTCGGGTATCCCCCTGTGTCTCTCCAGCCCTGTAAGTGTTTTGCTGCCTCGTCAGCTGTTTTATTTATATCATTAAAATATTTACGTTTTATTTCACTCCTTGGCCTCCTCGAGTTTCTTTCTGCATATGGGTTATTTCCTGTTCAGCCTCGCCTGAAATCTTGACAGCCACAGCATAGAAACAGTTTAAAGAGTAGGTCTACTTTAATTTATGGAATTGGTCTATGGAATGGTTTAGAAAATTATAGTAAAATTGCAAAATCAATGTTTCTGTTTAAAAAGATGATTAAAATTAGGTTTCTGGAAAAAATTATAAATTAGTTTGTATCAAAATTTTATGCCTTTTTATATAAAGTATGATGAGTTATTTACTGTGTAATGTTCTTTATTGATTGCTAATGTTTGAATTAATTGCTTGCATTAATTTGGTTAAAGGGGCAGATAATATTTATGTCTTCTGCTTCCTTTCATTTCATGTACTGTTTGTTTTTTTATGTGGTGTTGTAAATAGTTTTTTTTGTGTGTTCTTTTAAACTTGAAATGAATAAATAAATACATAAATAAAGGGCCTTGCTCAAGGGCCCAGAGTGGAGCAAATGAGGGTGGAGGTAGGAGTGGGTGCTTCACCTATCCCACCCACATTTTTTATGTCGTTACTGGGAGTTGGACTGATCTTCTGATCACAGGCTCCCCTTCTCTAACCTCTGCACCACCACTCCCAAAGAGTACCACTTAACTAAGCTCACTGAATGAACACATACAGTAAACAATTACTGAGTAAAACTTTACTCATGTTTGCTTTTACTTAGCAACTTTGTATGTAAATTTCAAAGAGAGCCACACATTTTTATTTCCCTTAACCAGTGTTGTAGTCAAGACCACCTAACTCGGGACTAAGTCAAGACCAAGACCAGATTGTACCGAAACCGAAACAAGACCAAGACTTTTGGGGGTCCAAGACCAAGTCGAGACCAAGACCTCAAGTCTTGGAGCTCAATCTTTTCACTTGTTACGACCCCCCTTTGTGAGGAGAAGGGGAGTAACATGACAACCACAAAAATTCAACAGAGTCCAAGTGAATGTGATAAAATCAAGGGATTTATTTACAACAACAAAAATCCCAGAAGTCTCATACAAACTGTGGGGGAGAAAGGGACAGTTAGGTGGTGCCAAATCAGAGAAAAGAACAAAACAAAACAGGGCCTAACTATAGTCTATGCTACATAAACAAACTGAAAAGAAAGCCCTGCTAACCTGATCTAACTAAAAGTTTCACCAAAACTTTACAGGGGGTGGCACCCACCTTCTTACCTGATGTATTTAACAGAAACACATCTACGTGATGGAAATGTACAGGGTACCCCAAACTTACCTAGTCCTCTAACTCCCACCACAAACCTTTACAAAAGAGCACCAACAACGAGACATGCATCAGTTGGCCAGCCAGGAGGAGACTCTCTCTGTTCCCCAGGTGAGCTGCTTATACAAGGCCTCCTTGGATGCTGATTGGCCCATGGGAGGAGGGGATCTAATCAAGGGAGATTGACACCAGCTTCCCTACTACCTGTGAAGAGACAAAAAGAAGAGGGAGAGAAAAGAAAAACACAAACAGCCTGGCAGGCATGTAACACTATCAAAGAGTCTGTTTCATCATTCATAGCCTTAATCCACAACTCTGACTTTTGTGAGCTCATAGCCTATTTTAGTGTCTTAGGTACATCACATGCAACTAACAATAGTCAATGTTCATTAATGCTTGGTCATCATCACATTTGACTTCATAGTCACGATCTGTGTAATATTCTGGGGGTCTTCTTTCTCTCTTAGGAAAACGTGTACTGTGATTGCTTTCACTTTGACCTAAGTTGGTATCCATGTCACTAGTCTCGGGCTTTATCTCCTGAGAAATTACTTTTGTCAAATCTGGTCTTTGTAGACAAGTTTCAATTTTCTTCCTGAGCAAAATGTGCTCATTCATTTCCTCGTCAGTCTGAGTATCACATTCATTAGTTCTTTTTAAAATGAACTTTACCAGCCTACTCTTAAGTAATTTACATGTATCTGGATAGTATACAAGAAATGCAGGGCTATTCTTGTCATATCCAACAAAAATCCCCTTTTTACAACGTGAATCCAACTTGTTCTTGTCATGTGTACGCATAACATTCTGACCCAAAAGGTTTCATTTTTGAAAGGTTAGGCTTCTTTCCAGTTAGCATGAAATATGGAGTCTGCCCCACACGTCTGTTGTAACTTCTATTACGGATAAAAGCAGCAGTCGGAACTGCATATGTCCAAAACTGTTTAGGCCGTTTACTCTCAATTAGCATACATCTAGCCATTTCAAACAGTTCTCCGAGTTCTTTCAGCTGTCCCATTCTGATGGGGAGAAAAAGGTGCTGAAGTTTCATGTCTGACATTTTTACTGAGCAATGAACGAAACTCGTTAGATGTAAACTCAGTTCCATTATCTGATCTTATACATTTGACTTTTCCATAAGGTGCAACATAAGCGATGAACTTCTCTGTACCTTTAGCAGTATCACTCTTAGCTTTCATATAATAGGTAAAAACAACTCCTGAATAATCATCTGTAAAAGCTAAGGTATATCTAAAACCATCTTTTGCTGCTTGTTCTATCTGCATGTACATGTACAAGGTCAAGTACACCTTTAGCCTTTTCATCAGGGTCTCTACTCTTGCTCTGTGTAAATTTACCCTGTATGCACACTTCACATTTCAGATCAGACTTCTCAGGTTTCCCTTTAATTTTCATTCCTTCTGTAACACTCTCCAGCTTTAACACCATTATGATTATAGTGGCCTAAAATTTCATGCCATGTTTGAATGTCATAACATGTACAGTATTACATTCATCCATCTCATCTGTAACTGTATTTAAATAGAACAGTCCGTCATAAATATGGATATCAAAAGTTGTACCATTTTTGTGGATGAGCCGGTTCTGTCCATCTTTGAAGATGACTGTCGCTCCCTGGGCAATAGCAGCTTGGACTGAAAAGATGTCCTGTGAAAAGGATGGCACGTATAGCGCATCCATTAGCATCATTTCCCCAATTCGGCCCTTGCTGTCTCTCAGGTGAAACCTAGCAGTGCCCTTCTTCAGTGCAATGCCACTGGCCCTTTCTCCATCAGCCAACTCCAAAACATGGCTGAGGTTTAAAACTCTCATCAAAATCTTTGAATTTTGTGACGTCTGTCACAATGTGCTTTGTTGCTCCCGAATCAACCATGAGGCCCTTCACCTTCACTCCACAGACTGGGGTGTCGTCCACCTTGAAAATGAATGTTTGGCCCTCCTCATCAAACGCTTGCTTCACCTCATCTCGTCTTCTCCGCCGACAGTTTGCGTCCTTGTGTGTGGAGCTCTTACAGGTACTACACCACTGTCTCGGCTCTCT
>JARVGS010000789.1:18368067-18382122 GCA_031762315.1 Hypsolebias antenori | reverse complement strand
TAATATTCTTTGGACTTGAACTAGTCTTGAATAATTAATTGGGGATGTCCAGCTAACCTGTCCTATGACATCCTACACCATGCATTCCTCAATTCCACGTCCCTATAGAAGTCATGAACCAGATTCTTACTGTTATCCAGTTTAGTACAATAACTGTTTTCAGTCTTGTTACTGTAAAGTTTAAACTTGTTTAAATCTGTAATAATAGTAGCACATATTTTTATTTACTTCAACATTCAGAAAAAATTTTCAGCACACTGAGGTATAAAATGCATTTGACACCCTTGGAAGACCTTTCAATCCTTCTACCAATCAATGACATGTATGATGGAGTGTTTGATGGGTGTGTATGTGACATGCTAGTCAAGAACAACCTTCAGGACTGAGGAACAAGGCTTTAACATATAAAATGTGGGCCATTCAAGGAGGTTAAAAGGGCAGTTTCTCTGAAAAACACAAACAAGAGACTTGTGTTGGCTTTGTCTCTGTCCAAAGTTACTTCAGTGGCTTTATTATTTATTTGTGAGATTTTTTTTCTCCAGATGACGTGATGGACATCCCTAAGTGTGGGTGATTGTTTCAAGGGGCTCAGAAGGGGTAAATGCAAATTTACCATAAAGGGCTTACTAGCTTAAACTATATCCTAAAATAACCTATGTTCAAAGGCCTTACCGTCTTTATCTTAGTTTGAAACACCAGTTTTATTTTGTCTTTATTTTTAGTGCATGCAACATTTGAACAATGCTCTACCTGGATCCAACAAATACACCTCACCACTATTTCTTTGAATATGTTGAGCAGCAGGATCCAAATAGTCTACATGAAAAGAAAAGAGCTGTGCAAAGTTCATGAATTATTCATTTATTTGGATGTGTCACTGTGATTCTTTAAAATTAAACAAAATGCCTTTTTTAGAGGAAACGATTGAGTTGCTGCACAAACTTACCATATAAAGTTTTTTAAAATTTGTATTTATTTTTATTTTATTTTTTTTTTTTTTAAGGAAAAGACGCTATCATATTAATTAGAAATGCAAAGCAGGAAAACTGTTTTAAAAAACAACTTGTATTCCAATATTTTAGTATATTTTAGTTGTTGTCTATCTTTCCATTTTGATGATTTAATGTAAAACTATTAAAAGCACTGAAATCTAGGTTTCATGCAATAAATCATATTATTTGTGTCAATTACTGACATTTATATCTCCAAGGATGTGCCATTCTTATGTTTTTTAAGCTTCAGTTTGAATACAATTGTAGTTTAGTAAACATATGTTACATCAGTATTAAAAATATTAAATTAAAATTAGTCACAGTCATGACTGTGACAAATAAAGTGTGAGCTTAGGCCAAGAGAGACGCAAACACTCGGTTTCTTGAATTACCTAAATAATTTCCCACGACTGCTAGAACAGAAATGTTTGTTTGAGAGTTCATGTGCCATCAAACCAACTGAATAACATTACTGTGTAACTACAGACATTTTCAAAATGTGTACAAATATGCTGCCTTCTTTTGAAAATACATTGGAAACATAAAATTTGTACCAACACTTTGTGATTCTTGAGATTAAAACACCAGAACTGCAATAAACAAAAAAAGAAATATTTAAGGTGAGAAGGACTAAAGCAACACACATTGCCCTGCACAAAGAAGGGCATCAGAAGTGAAAGCTCAAAAGAAGAAATTATTTAGTTTGATAAAGCATTTGTGTTTCCCTGAGTGAAAAAAAAAAAAAAAAAAGATGCCATCTTCTCCTGATGTGAATGATCAATTATTCATAAGGATGACTGGATCTTCAGGCTCTGTCAAACTGGAGTCCATCACATGCCTGATTGATAGAAACACAACATAGTTAAAAGGATGCTAAAGATTTTCCTGTAGCAGATTGTATGAACTGTGAATTGTATTATAATAAAAAACGTTTTGTAATATTTGAACTGATATGAATATATTTTACTGCATTATTAAATTAAATTAAAGTGCAATAATAACTAGCAAAATTATATTTCCTGTGAAAATGCAGTGTGGATTGTTTATTGCAGAACAACTTGCTGAAAGACAGTTAAAATTTGCTAAAAATGAGCTGAAATACAGTATAGCTAAAATTGAAGAACAAGCCTAAGTTAGCAGAAGAATGGAGAAAGAACAACGATTTGCTAAATTAGATTTAAATAAGCAGAAAGCATCACAACAATAAGAACATTAGCTAAAAAAGCTGAAATTAGTTTATAAGAATAGCTGAAAAGTAGCTGAAAAGGCAAAAACAAGCTTAGACTACCAAGAGGAAGTGGAAGGAGCTGAAATGAGCTAAATAAAAGTGGGTATTAGTTGAAAAAGCTAAATTTTGCACAAAAACACTGAAAAGTAGCTGAAATAGCAGAAAAAGCTTCAACTGGCAGGAAAAGCTGAAAAGAGCTGAAATTAGCAGAAAGAAGTTAGTTAGGCTGAAAGTAGTAAAACTTTCCAAAAATAACTTGAATTTATCTGAAAACAGCTGAAAAAAATGCAACAAAAAAGTAGCTGAAACAGCTGAAAAATACAAAAAAGGTAGGTGAAAAAGATAGAACAAGCTTAAATTAGCAGAAGAAAGCAGAAAGAACATGTTTACCTGATTAGACTGACAGAAGAAAAAAAATGAGCACTGTTGAGTACATATCTTAAAAAAAAGCTAAAATTGGAAAATAACAGCTAAAAAAGTAGCTATTTTTTTTCTAAAAGAAGCTTAAATTATCAGTAGAAGTGGAGAGAGCACATTTTTGCTGAATTAGGTTGAAAAAAGTTTAAATAGTGCAAAAATGTGTAATTAGCCAAATAAAGCTAAAATAAGCATAAAAACAGCTGAAATACCTGAAAAAGCTGAAACTTTCAGAAATAAACTGAAAACTAAAACAACAGAAATAAGTTAGAAGAAGCACAAAAATGCTGTAGTTAGCAGAAAGAACCCAAACGTAGCTCAAAACAGCAAAATAAATAAATAAATAAATAAATATTTTAAAAAAGCTGAAATTAGCTGCAAGTAGCTAGAAAAAAGTTTTAATTTGCACAAAGAAGCTGAAAAAAGCTGAACACATGTCAAGATGTGAAAGAAGCAGTAAAATGAAAAAAAAAAAAAATTAAAAGTGACAAAAGGCTAAATGTTTCAAAAAGCTAAATTTGCACCAACACCAAAAGTCATAGTGCCCTTTTCCAAGAGCTGAACGTTTTGATATGATTTGTTGAAATAGCATAAAAATTATGGAATGAGAAATGAGCCGAAAAATGTATGGAAGAAAAATGGATCACAATAGTGTGAATGCTTCATAAACAGTCACACAATAAATGTGGTTATTTGGTCATAGTGTGTCTCTTCCTGTTAGCAGTCAAAACTCTGAGGTTGAACAACAATGAACACTTTTCTTTTAGCCCTAATATGTTAAAAGTTGTTCCCGTTTTAATTATGTTCATACGGAAAACATTTAGGTTAAAACGGAGTCTTTGCTGATAGTGTCTGCGGCAGAGTTGTCATTTTGTTAATGCAGGCAAACATAAGCAATCCCTCACCAAAAACTTGGCCTCGGTTTATTCTGCCTCCCTCCGTTGGGTTGTTGAGATGGAAAGATGTGTTTCTGTGTTCAGTCTACCATGGAGGGGCATGCTGTGGAAACAAAGCTCTCCTCCTCACTTTACCTCTCTGCATTTATCTTTTTGTCTCTCTGGTGGTGTCTCTTTGCGCTCATTTCGATTTCTTGTTTCCGGTTGTTTCATCAAGTCATCCCAGCCTCTCCACAATCATTCTGCATATACCCACCATTTTGTTTAACTTTGACAATTATGTGAGGGAATCCATGTGTGTGATTACGTATCTTCTTAGGACCTAGTATTGAAGGAAACATTGTTTGAAGCTGGTTTTTTGTCTACTTTGTATAAATTTGTAATAGACTTAATAAAATGTAGGCACTATAATGTGTTCAACTATTATTTTTGTATCATAACGCTTTTCTTTGCTTAAACATGACAGACTGTGTGCTCATTCCTCTCACCTGGAGTTCATCATGCAGCCAGCTTGTCTGATCCATGCTCTCACTCCTCACCCACAGCAGGTGTAATATTTATTCTCGTAATCAGTTTTGTATGAGCTTCCACTAATTTGAGCTTTCTTAGTGTCAGCACCAAAATGTGACTGTTTGCCCTGCCCCATTGTTCATACTCATCTACAAACACATTTTAAGATGGATTAAAGATGCCTCATATAGTGTTTGCTAGTGGCAGCTTTCTTCTTGTAGTATCTGAGCTTAACAAAAAGACAAACAATCTGCCATATGTCCGGTGTGGACGTGAGTTCAGGCTTGTTTGAATAATCAGCTGAGAGAGAAAAAAAATCAAGTCAGAATTTGTAATGGGAGATGCTTTTTGATGCAAAGTGAATCTTCTTCTTTTTCTTTCGGCTTTTCCCTTTTCAAGGGTCGCCACAGCGATGCAAAGTGATGCAAAGTGAATGTGACATAATAAATATGCAAAGACGCAGGTGTGAATGTGTCGTGAGTGATGACTGTGCTTGGAAAGAAGATAAAGGACTCAACACAGATGTGACAGCTGAAAAATGTGGTGACATCACACTGATTAAAACTTAACCTTTTATTATATTAAACACAAACTCACTATATCAAGTCTATCATGGCATCTGTTGTGCAACCCAACAATGTGGTCTGCCAAATGAATTATGCAAAATGAAGTGGAAACGTCTTCAGTGCTTCTCTCAGAACATTAAACACACTTGCATACACACAAAGGGTCTCACGCTCTTACGCTACCTAAATCAAGTGTGGTTATGCATATCTAAAGCTCCTCTTCATGTCTCGTCCTTTGTTTGTCGTCTCCAGTGTGCAAGTGTTTGAAGTACAGGTGCTGGAAGCTGGTTTAATTTATTTCTCTATGCACCCGGTATCAAAGACACCATCCTGGGTTTATTTGACCATGAAAATGTTCATACTGTATGTTTAGATTGATTCTCTGCTGGTGTTTCATCCCCTCTGCTCATTATCCGTCAGTATTCAATAGATAAATCTGGGACTGCAAGTATAATGGGGTATTAGTTATGGTTGTATCTTGACATTCTTTGAAACTGCATGGAGCTTCTCATTCATTTCTCCATTAAAACACCTTCTTTTGTATGTTACTAGAGGATTAAATGATCATCGGTTTATATTACTTCATAGCTATGCTTTTGAAAAGATAAACCAAAAAGCATGTTGTGTTATTATGTCAGTTTCCATTTCTGCTTGATTCTTGTTTAGAAAGTGATCTCGTACAGTAAATGCTTTACAAAGAGAAAAATCACACAATTCTCTCTTTTGAAGTTTTATCATAAAATAAAAGCTGAGCATATGAGGTATTACAGTAAAAACATGTTATTAAGAACAGTAATTATGAGGTAAAGTATTAAACAATGCATGGCAATCAGGGATATTCTAAGCAGCAGAAAAGAATCCCTCTCCTCAAGAAACACCAGCTTATTACTCGACCTTTACAAGTACCCATTATAATCAATTAGCACAATGAAGCCAGTGTGTCACTCAAACTCTTTGACTGTGACTGCTGGAGCATTGACAATGCAGAGCGCTGTAAAACCAATCCAGCAGAATAAAATATATCTGCAATGAATAGAAGCACATTAATTTACACTATAACATGCTTCCATTGTTTAATTAATGTGATTCTTCCCATATTGCTTTGAAATTGTACTGGCTAAACTTCTCCAAATATTCATCCATGTTTTTGCATTATTATAAGATTCTTACAATAAGACCACTAATAAGACAACTACTAAGACATATGTTTGAGAGTGCAACATAATGGGATTGTTGTTTACTCACAACATTTGAAAACAGTCAGATGTCCTCCATTGTAGTTGGTAGAGCCTTTCACCTTTCAGCGAGAAGATTGACTGATCGAATTCTGGCCTGGCGGCCTTAGAGTGTGGCGTTTGCATGTTCTCTTTGTGCATGCCGGGTTTTCGCTGTGTACTTTGTACTTTGGTTTCCTCCCACAGACCAGAAACATGCATGTTAAGGTAGTTGGTAACTCCAAATGGTCCCTAGATACGAGCGAGAGAATGAATAGTTGTTTGTATGTGGCCATGTGATGAACCTGCAACCTGTCCAGGGTGTCCTCCATCTTGAACATGGACACCAGTAACCCTTATCAACCAGAATGGAAGAAGCTAATGGTAAAAGGTAATTAATGGATGAATAACTGCCTTGTATATTTTGAATTTAAGTTCAGTGTTTTTATGTAGACCCCACGCATTAATTGCTTGTATAAACACGTTTTGCAGTATGAACTAAAGCTTGACCGATATGGAAACTTTGGATATTGCAGAGGGTGGGAAAGGTTAGTTCCAATAACCAATATATTGGCTGAATAGTTTTGAGCTTTGTCCACCCCTAAGAATCTAAGTAAACAGCTGATTTTAAACCTGTTTTAACACTTGAAGTCTTGAAACAGTCATCCTAACAATTTCTGTCCACCACTATTCACCATAAAGTTTATAAAAATATAAATTAAACCAAGAAACGCCTTTCCCTATTCATTGTTTAAACAGTCAGTCATGTATGGTGAAATCCTAATTTGTATTGACTGCAGCAGCATTTATTTTTCTTTGCAGAAAAGTAAACATTTCAGACAACAATGCATTTTCTTGAGGATGACAAAGATAACGTTATTATCACTGAAATGTTACCTCTACATTAGAGTTATAGTTTTATTAAATGTATTTTATTTATACATCTATGTTATACACATATTTAATGATGTGTGTTGAAGGATTGAGGATAATTTAATATTGTTTATGCTTTTTTTAATTTTCATTTTATTTTACAGATCAGTTAAAATAAAACTTACCATGCTTTGTTCATCAAAAGAAGCTATGCAGTTATTCATTGCTTCGTTGTGCTGAAAGTGAAACTTAAAGAGAAAGACCATGACTTGAAAGTAGTCCGCATGCGGCCTCTGATGGATACATTGTACAATTATGCCATTTGCAAGTTTCTGGGTGAAAATTTGAACTGTTTATTTTGGCACACAGTGGGACAATTGTCACCCATAGGTTCCCAAATGCCTATGTTGGTCCTACCAATTTATCAGTCAGGTTCGATTTTGAACCCCAAAATAGCAGTTAAAATCTAGTAAAGTATTCAGATTTTTTTTTTCAAATCTGCATTACATCTAAGTTAAACAAGAGGATGCTAACTGAAGTTTTATTGTTGTATGTACTTCATATGTTGTCTGTCTAAATTAGATATCTCTTGTAAATGAGTCCTCGTGACTCAATGAGACTGACTTGTATAAATAAAGGTTGAATGAAAAAAAGAGTAGGGCCAAAAGAAATGATAGAAACTTGTCTGTTTCAGCCAAATCATCAGCAAACTAGCAGCCACAGACCATAGTTCTTTGATATTAAGACTTGTATACAAAAGTTATTTTGTTTTTTGTATTTTTTGTATGGGTTTTGTGTATCAAATGGAAGCATTATTGTTTCTGTATGTAAAGTTTAACAGGCACTTACAATCCACAAAATATGGGTAGATTAGCCCAACATGATTGCAGTTTTATAGAGATCACAGCATACATTTAATGTCCAGATTCACATAAACAATATGCACGGCAAGTGTGCATTTCACTGCATATGTTTTGTATCATGACGTTTTTCATATGAAGTGTGCATAGTCAAATTAATTTACACATGCTTACAGCACCTCCCAACATAAACACGCTCCCAGGGTTATGAGCATGTCTGTTTGGATCACTCCCTCTTGTGAGTTGACTTCTCACCACTAATTCGTTTAGACAAGAGGAACATATTTAATGTCATTATGTATTAATACAGATTAAATGAAAATTTGAAAAACAACTTCTTGCTTCTTCAGACTACTGACCTAAAATCATCCGTATCATAAGTCATATTTTAGTGTTGCCATTTAAATACTCTGAGGATATCCAATTCAAGCTCTTTTATCAGAAATTCAAGAAGGCAAAGTCATTGCTCTCAACCTCTCTTCACTGTAAAGTCCCAAAAGAGCTCAGACCTCTTGTCTAAATCACCCTCTCTTGCTTTTTCCTGTCTTTCATGTGGCTCTAAGGGAGAGGGATTCCAGGCTTAGAGCCTCAAACGGCTAAGTGAGGATGATACTACCATTAAAGAGAGAGAGAGAGAATCAAGACAGTGCTGGAGATGCAGAAAAAAGTGGGATACAAAGAAGAAGGGATAATGCAGAGAGGGGGAGAGTTGAAGCCAAAGATGACATTCATAATGGGAGAACATGCCATGAGGGAAGAAGAAAAAACAATCTCTTAAGGCTTTAGCTAAAATCCATCTATGTGCATTGCTTGCAAGTTGTGGATTTTAGTTCTCATGAGAATATGTCGAATTGTCAGTAATAATGAATTTAAAAAAAGTGTAAAAAATGTGAAAAGGAGGGCAGTGAGAGGGGGCAGCAAAGGAGAATGAACGAGTGTAGGATGGGATAAAACAGCGAAGAAGAGAAAAAAAAAAAAAAAAGCATTTCTGTTCAGTCTATAACCCAAATATACACACAGCCCACATACACTTCTAAAATCTTTTATTTTCTCTTTTTTAAATAAGAACTAAAACCAACTTCCTTCAGTATAACTTACATTTCAGAAATTGCACATTCTGACTCATGTTTACTGGTATTATTTTAGAATACAAAAATTATTGTGTTTTTGAAAAATGTTTTAAACAAATAAGGATCCAGTATTTTGCTTTTGAAGTTGGACTATGCTTCCATGTCTGTTCTGCTGTGGATTCTAACCAAAATATGAAAACTGTCCTTAAAGTAGTAAAAACAGTTTTCTTCCCTTTACATGTTTACTTTATTCTAAGTATTAGCTCGATTAGTACCAGAAATAAAGCATTTACAGGAAGCAGCAAGCGACTTTCTGACAAATTGCTCTCCATCCAAACATTAATGTTTGCAGACAGAAATACTGATTTGATATTTGGTAAATAATAAATAAAGAAAACAGTTTTTTTTTCCTCCTCTGGTTATTAAATTAAAAATACTTAATGCATTCTTAAGTGCAAAACAAGAAAAGAGGGGTTGTATGAGATAGAGTTGAATTTGGGCTCAAAAAGTCCAATCCGACCCTGCCCCAGCCCGTAGCCATTATTTCTGAACCCCACTCAACCCAACAATTTAACAGTAATTCCAGGTCCAACACCCCCCCCCCCCCCCCCCCCCCGCCCGGAAAAAATCCTACATTTTTAATCAAGCTTTGAATGCTTATAGTTATTTACGGTCAGTGGACGGGTGGACAGCTGTAAAGTTAGTTTTACGTTGGACATTCGAGCTATGTGGCTTTAGCGGTGTGTTCCTCTCGTTTGAGTTCAGCTGACCAAAATCAGACTGCCTGCATTGGATCGAACAAGAGGAACACACCGCTGAAGCCATGGAGTTCGAATGTCCACCGTGAAACTAACTTTACCACGGTGACACGTGGCTGAATATAATGCGGAGAAGATTGGAGCTGAGGGGTGTTTGTCCTTTCATGGCCGTCAAAGAGAATTTAAACCATGTTTCTGCTTGCATTCTGATTTATTCAGACACAGACCACTCTGATATGTCTGTTTTGGGATCTCACCTGTTTGGGTCATCGGCCTCGTGCGTCCGCTGAATGAACGTTCATTTGGGCGATGGATCGGTGCCTGGCAGTCTAGTCTCATCTGAAGCTTAACTAAACTTCATTTTACCTCCAGGCCAGTCAGATCATGGTGAAATAGCTGCATGCAGCTGGTGAAGTATGGCAAGCCAAGTCGTCTTAATGGAGTTTATGGCAAGCCATGTTGCCATATAGTTGGATTGCGGCTGATCTGCTGATGCAATCAAAAGCCTGACACCAATCTGGCACGCCCATCCAGCACATAATCAAGGCCCGGCCCAAATTTGGGTCGAGTCGAGCTGGGCTTGGGGCCCAGGTTAGATCTAGTATGAGAGCTATATTTTGTTTGTTTTGTTTTTTTTAAGTTATATACCTTCTATCTCCCTCTTGGGTTAGTCTTAAAAATATTGCTAAGAACTTTGGTGACAATATACATCAGAAAAATTAAAATTACATTATGGAAATAAATTGAGCATACAACACTTTTTCTGAACCACTATGGCCTTGGTTGACCTCAGACTGTTTCTGTGAGTAACAAGTTGACCATCTGGCCTAAAGCATTTGATTGTTGTACATGATGATTGTTTTGGATGGGTTTGTTTTGCACATGATAAAAACCTACTTTTGAGATTCCAACAGGACGTTGGCTTGAAACAGAGCAGTGAAAGCTACTAATGGGACGGATCTGTTTGGCAGGCCATAAACTGAGGAAGTCCTCTGGATGGGGGACGAAACATTTCTCACTTAAAGAAACTGGTCCAGATGGCACAATTTAACTTTTCTGTTAATTTTCATTATAATTTACAACTAGTGTACAAAGGAATAAAATTTGCGCTTGTTAAGCACCTAGACATTTGCCATATCTGCAACTTCGACTTCAATGCTATTTTAAAACTGTGTTCAAAATTATGTAAATATGACAGAATGTGTTTTATTTCATTTCATGCATCCCCCCCCCCCCCCACCCACCCACCCCTTGCCGGCAGCAACATAAACACATTCAAATTCCAGTCAAATCAAGGCAAGCAATAAAATCCTAATAATTGGATAGTTCTACATCACTATGTTCACAATAGTGTTAAAATCATTTTGAAGCTTTCCATATGCTGGAAACTGAACCATTTGTTGCTTTGCTCTGTTGGCATAAATGTCAAATGTTCTGTCTCTGAACGTCGAATGTTCCGTCTCTGTCGGCTTGCTTTCTGGTGTATAAGGGCTGTAATTCCCCACTGACAGAGTGTGCAAAGGTAGAAGCCATTAGCAGGCTTGCAGTGCACAGAGTGTGTACATCTGTGTATGCGTTCCTGGGAGTTGAAGGTCAGTGAAAGGAGAGGCAAACACCATCACACTTGTCAATCAGGGCACAGCAGAGAAGAAAAGTGAGAGATGTGTATTACAGGCAGAGAAAGAGGATGGAAAGAGGACTCAAAATGAAAACGGAAAAAGAGATGAATCAGTACAGACAATGAATAATTGAACTATAGCATTAAGCTTACAGCTTTAAAAGAAGATACCATCAAACTCAAACACTCTACACACTGTAGCCTTGATTTGTTCCACTGATCTGAGTGTATGAATGAGCGCTTTGTTGCTTTTACCATCTTCCATTTTGCCAGTTTATCAGAAAAAAATAAAAAGTAAATCTTAAGGTGTCCAAGAAGCTTGTAACAGCAGAGTTAAATAACTAAGTGAACTGGAAGCCAAAACTTTTTTTTTTTAATTCACTGCTGACAAAGTTCTTCACTGTCAATCATTAGATGGATATATGAAGCACATAAATACAGGCAAGGCTGACAAGAAGTAATTTTTATTTTAAACAAAAGTAAATATGCACAATTAACATTTTTAAGCATGAAGCTGCTGCATTGCAGCAATGTGGCTTCATATACAGTATGGAGTCATCTGCTAAATTGACTGCGTGCAGTGCAGATCTGTCCCTTTTTCTCAAGAGAGAACTCAGCTCATTCGGTCAAGGAAATATTCTTCACAAACGACTAATTTCACCCCATTTCATGAACAGACAGAAGAGATGTAGGAGGTCATGTACTTAAAAAAGAAGATAAATTTAGCTTTAGGCTGAATTATGACAGCAGCTACACCCAAAAGGTCATGTTGGAAAATATTTGCACCTTTTCAGATTCAGCCTGTCACATACCACAGTGTTTGTATAATACATTTAAAATAATAAACGTATTAATAACAAATAAAAGCTATGCTTGCTCAGGGGTTCTGACAACATGAAGTTTGCCAACTCTGACATTCTGAAGAAAAATATCTAAATGGGGAAAAAAAGTCAACATTTATCATGAACAAAACAACAAAAAAAGCAAACTTTTACTAAAGCTTTAAGGGTAAAAAAAAAAAAAAAAAAAACTTTAAAAGAAGCATGATTGTTACAAAACAAGAATTGCACAACTATAAAGATTCTGGTCAACTAACCAGATTTTTAATTTGCTCTATAAACTGTAAATTTATTTTATTTTGTCACGGATTGTTGTTCAAAATGCCAATAGTTAGGAATTAAAATAAAAAATGCTGATGTAGGGAAGGAAAAAAAAACAATCAGAAAATGTGTAAAAAATAACTAGAGAAAACAATCTAAACAAAAACAACTTACAATAGTCAGACATAGAAGAATTACATTACAGTAAAAGCCAAACAGATGGGCGTTTTTCACAGATGAAGAGCTAATGTCGCTGATGGACACAAGAACATGTTGGCTACTTTTTTTTTTTTTTTTTTTTAACAAAAGTGATTTTGTATTACAGCCCTTTGTAGCTTTTAGGTTTTGCTGCAGAACTCAGAACGCTTGATGTTGGCTGTCAATGTAAAAGCAGTACTTTCACATTATGTTTCTGTGGCTGAGTTGGTAACATTTCACTTACAGTATTTTTCAGACTATAAGGCGCACAGGATTAAAAGGCGCAATATCAATGAACGGGTCTGTTTTCATACATAGGGTGCACCGGATTATAAGGTGCAATATCAATGAACGGGTCTGTTTTCATACATAAAGTGCACCGGATTATAAGGTGCATCAAGCAAAACTAAAACATTTTGACAGATTTGAGCACAGTGTACCACATAAAATTAGTTTGAGGTTAGTAAGCACTACCAGAATTAATACATGAGGTGCACTGGATTATGAGGCTCACTGTTAATTTTGAAAAAAAAAAAATAAGGATTTTAAGTGCGCCTTACAGTCTGATAAATATGGTATTGCTTTACTTTTCAGTGTACTACAGCTCACTTTTCTCATCATTCTGGGTTTGATAAATGAAGACAAGGCCAACCTGCAGCTATACAACCAACATATAGATTGAAGCTAAAAACTTGCGTTTGTGTTGTACTTTCCTGATGGTAGTGTATCATAGCTACATTTTTTTAAAGCATGGCTAAAAAAAACCCAGCTAAATAAGTTTAAAAGCAGGCTGTTGATAAAGGTCATTAAGATCCATTAGAACCGTGGGTGTGTGGGGTCCCTCATCAGTGATTGGGTAAGTCATGACTTCACACTGAAAGCAGTGAAAAGAACGTGGCGAATCAATACGCGCATTTCAAGGTGTTTTGCAGGCAGCTCTGATCAGTCTGACGCTGCAGCCTGTGATGGTAGATTGATTCTCTCTTTCTTCTTTTTACTTTTTTCAGACACCGTTTACACGTTTGTCTTTCTTTTTTTTTTCTGACTGCTGGTCAAATTGCTCTTTGTTTCAGGCTTTTCAGACGGAGGTCCTCTTTGTTGTTTTCTACCCGTGTTCTTTTCAGTTTCTCTTTCTTCCCCCTACCTCTGTCTGTCACTTCCATTTCTAACTGCGTGCATTCCCAGACTTTCTTTCATTATCACATCCTATTCTTTTCAGGTTTCTCTGCTACCTCCCAGGTCTCCTTTTATCTGTTTCTTTTTGTGTTTTGTGCTCATCCGTTTGCCAGAGCAACAGAAAAATAAAGGCTTTGACACAGCAAAGTGAAATGTCACAATTATTTTTATTTGTTTGAGTCAGTTCTAGAATCACAGATGAGTTTCATTCATTTATTTGCCATTGTAGTCCAGTATTTAACACTGTTGGGAATTTCTGGGGTGTGCCAAAAACTCTTTTCATTGAAATCAATAATAACAATTAATAAGTGGTTAAATAAAAACAAAAGAACAAGTCAGTTAATATGGAATTTGGGATACAAATATATTTTAGAGACAATCCATACACTTGTCAAAACATTGCCACAGAAAATTAATGCCTCAATCCATGTTTAAATTTATTTCTTAAATTTTAGGGTGCATTACTTTTGTTTCCTGTGTCCAGGCAATGTGTATTTTCTTTAATTCAACCTGGAGAGACTCACACAAAGAGACAGGAAAACAATTAGAGTGTTTTATTGATGAGTTTCTTTGGCGCTC
>JARVGS010000789.1:18309456-18331575 GCA_031762315.1 Hypsolebias antenori | reverse complement strand
CCCCCGGACCGGGATTTGAACCGGCAACCTTCTCGCTGAGAGGCAGCAGCTCTACCAGTTGCGCCACCGTGCTGCCAAAAAAAAAGGGTTTAGTTATATCTAAATTAATGCAGAAGGGATAAAAAAAAAATCAGTAACAGAGTTTCAGCTATCTGTATTATAAGTGAGTGAGAATTATAGTTAAATTCATAAAAGGTTAGAATGAATTAAAATGACATGAGAATAGTTTTTTTTTTTTTTGTTTTTTTTATAAAATGGTTTTATGGAGTGTGGGAAGAAAAAGTAAAGAAAAAAACTGAAAAAGACTGGATTTATCTGAGCTTCCACTTCCAGTATACTGTAATGTATTTGGATGTGTATTTCCTTAAAAAACGTAGATATTGTATACAAGCAATAAATCAAGATACTATTTGCCAAAAAATCAAAATTTGCATTATTTCTGACTTTAAATTTCATACTGGCACAACAGAGACTAAAGCCCTATTTGCACGGGATTAGTTTTACTTAAGGACCACATGCTATTTGTAATAATTACGGAGAATGTCTGTTGTTAATCCCGTGCAAATTGGCCATGTCAGTAATTTGTAAAGTGAAAATTCCTCTGCAAATTACCTGCTACATATATTTTGCTGAACTCCGAGGTGCTGTGATAATAGTAATTCAATGTGAATAGGTATCTCTGTGATTTGGACAGAAATGGGCGGGTTTTGTTTTTGTTTAAGAAAAATAATTTGGAAAAATATAGAAAAAGGCTATTTTAAATGAACGCGCTTCTCACTTCGGCTTTTATGCTGCTACATCCTGGACAGGTCGCAAGTCCATTTCAACTGGCGGGTCAGCGGACACGTGGACGCTCACACACACAGCTGGTGACAGCTGTCCATCTGAGCTGAACGTGGCTTTTTTTTTTTACCTCTTAAACTGGCCGGTCAAACTTGCCTCTTCCTCAACAAGTAGATTAGCACAATTTCATATTGTGCATTGTTTAGGTTTCTTTGTGCTGATTTGTAAAACCACATCAAAGGCTGAGACCGGCCCGGCCTGCACATTAAGCACATTATATGGACCGGCCCAGTCGTGACAACGCAGCGCATTAACATCATATCCGGAAGACGCCCGTAAATTTCAGCTAAATCTCAGACTTTGGTTATCATGTGTGAATGTACCACATAAAAAACAGATGTTGGGGAGTAATTTATGTATTACATGTGGTCCATAGGTAAAGCTAATCCCGTGTGAATAGGGCTTTAGTGGTATTTTTACATAGTAATTAATATTTTTTTTTATTGTTCACTGGGTTGAAAATTTAGAGGACGTTATTCAGAAAAGTTTTACTCCACCACCAGCTAAAGAAAATGATTCAGTTTCTACACTGCCTAAAGTAATATTAAATATGTCTTTATAGAAGAATAATATCTAAAAACCAATCTTAATAGTATCTATGAATGAATGATTATTAGGGAATTATTAAATTCCAGCTAACAGAACAATTTTTACCTGTGAAATTCTAAAATTCATTTTTGTTTTATGATTTATTGTTCAAATATGTCATCAGAACTCCATGGCATTTAATATAAAGATTGTTACAAAGATTTATCCAGAGGCCACACATCCAATGGTTTAGATTAGGTGAAGAAAACATGTTTTCATGTCCTCTGGTCCACAAGAAAAACAGATTCTTAAGAATAGTTTTTTAAAAAAGTGTTTGTGTCAACTTTTTCTCACCAAGAGGGACTGATTATGTTTGACAGTGAATGGAGACCAGCTTTGTGGACAATGTGACAGAGCCCAGGATGGTTTTACAAAATTAGCTTACTTCTGTGACAGGTGTGACACTTTCCAAAAGTTTGGACTACATTTCTGAGCAGAAACAACTTTTTTTTTAAAAAAACAGATTTGGGGAAAACACACGTAAAGTAGCAGAGTGGTGTTACTCTGCACTCATTACTGAAAACATATTGAAGCTGGAATATTACTACTGACACAGAAAGTAAAATTAAGTTCAGCTAGAAGTTGTTCTGCAAACTGTTTTCTACTGTAAAGGTAGGGTTGCATTAGCATTGCTCTAATGACCAAATGTGAGAAACAGTTTTCCTAACAGAGAAATGCTCAAGGTTAAAAGAAAACAACAAAAATGCTGATTTTTGAGTCAATGTATGCAGTGATAAGAAAAAGAAGAAAAAAAACTGTAACTTGCTGCTCCTTAAAGGAACCATCCGGTCCCAAGAGCCTGAAAACAGTCACATCCAATTGCATTAAGACGATGAAGGCATGTTCTTGTTTATCTTCATTTACCTTAAATTTGACATTTCAGTCATTTACTGTGAACATGAGTTGATACATTTCTTACATGGAAAGTAAAAGTAGTTGACATTATTGCAGTTTATTGAAATGAGCATATCTGGTGTTCTGAGGTAAACAGTGGCTCCTTTTTGTTTTGACCTCAGTCTTTAGTGCTACTTAATCTGATAGTGCAGCTGTATGTGTCTGATGAGAAACTGAAAAGTATTTCAAGAAAAGAGTATTGAAATATAATTATGGTTTAGACACAGCTGACCATAATGAATATGAACAAACACTGATGGCAAAACTAAGCATCATGTTGTGGTGTTTGTTATTTCCTCCAGGACAAAGTTTCACTTTACTTTGTTAAACCTCACAAATGGGTCTAGACAAAATCGGATATTCCTTGCTGACACTGTATGTGGAATTGTTTTCTCACTGAACATCGTAAGAGACACTACGGCAGAAACAATGATTTACTGATGTGGTTGGGATGCTGCGCTCATGAATTATTCAATTTGGTTCAAACTCCAGCCACTAGATAGCTGCAGTGTTTGAAAATACGTTGGTACAGAGAGGAGTTCATGGTCAACTCAATGGCTGCAAGGTCCCCAGGTCCTGTGGCTGCAAAAGAAGCCCAGATCATCAGCCAACCATTGTCACATCTGCCAGTTTCTGTCAGGTGTTTGTGCTGATATGATGTGTTTGGTTTGTCTGTTCAAAAACCTGTTCTAACCAATCTCAGTTTGTTATAAAGCAAAGCCATTGCTGCTATGTTAAAAAGAGAAAAGGCTTGTAATTGGAAATTATTTCAAAGAAGACGTGTTTAAAGAACAAACAAACCCATTATGGAAAATGTTTAGGGTTTATTTTTATTTAGTTAAAAAATAAAAATATATATATATATTAGGGGAATAAAAACTGCCACGCCATGTGTATGTACAGTATGCACATTTTGTGTTGTCGTAATACAAAGAGATAGTGTTTTGTTTTGCCTTGTGGATGCAAGACCACATGAGAGAGGGCTTAAGTCATTTAAGGTTAATAGAGTTAATTTAATGTTTAACCTCAGTAACCCTACACTCCGCTTGAACAGAATTAACCTTGTGTTCTCATTTATCACCCTATCACATGCATCTGCTCACATTCACTGTGAGCCTGAGGAAACTGGAGCCAGCAGTCCTATAAATACTGTAATGATAGTCTGCGGTCATAAACTACAGCCAATGTTTACCTGACCTTTAACCAAAAATTTGTAGCGGAACAGTTTAAGACTCCCCATCCTGGCAATGTGTTGAACTGCATACTAGACAATATGTCATGGGTCACAACTTGAGTTCACTGCAAACAATGAACTTCAAACCTCAAATTAAAATATTATATTAACTAAAAACAGCAAAACTGATGAATGAAATAACTTAAGGTAGTGAAATGTCTGTTCTTGTTAAGACTTTTCCATATTTAAAGTTGGAATTTGAAGATATTGCATCAGTTAATCAGTCAGTCAGTCAACTTTATTTGTATTCATAGATTTGATCATGAATTATGAAAATTGCTCAAAATATCCACCCATCCATCCATTACCTCTACCTGTTTATTCCTTTTCAGGTTGCGAGGGTCACTGGTGCCCATGTCCAGCCATCACTGTGTGAGAGGCAGGGTACACCCTGGACAGGTCTCCAGTCCATCACAGGGACACAGAGACAAATGAGACAAAACTATTCACTCTCTCACCCACACCTAGGGACAATTCAGAGTTACCAATCAGTTTATCATGCATGTTTTTGGTCTGTGGGAGAAAATCAGGATACCCATAGAAAATCCATGCATGCACGGCGAGAACACGCAAACTACACCCAGAAAGGTCCCGGGTAAGAATTTGAACAGCAACCTTTTCAGTGAGTGGCAACAGCTCTACAATCTGATCCACCATCCTGCCCTAAGTTCAAAATATATACTAAATTCATAAATATATTATTTACAGCTTTTATGCTTTATTATTTTATTTACTCATTTGTGGAAAAGTCAGAAAAGCGTAGATTGCTGTCTTCGGGTCGAGGGTGAGTTTCTGGCTCAAGTGGGGGAGTTCAAGTATCTTGGGGTTTTGTTCATTAGTGAGAGAAGAATGGAGCGTGAGATTGATAGATGGATTGGTGCAGCACCTGCATTATTGTGGACTCTGTGCTGGTCCGTTGTTGTGAAAAGGGAGATGACCTGTTAGGTGAAGCTCTGTTTACTGGTTGGTCTACGTTCCTACCCTCACCTATGGTCACAAACTCCGGGTAGTAGTCGAAAGAATGAGATTGCGGATGCAGGTGGTTGAAATGAGTTTCCTCCGCAGGGTAACTGCAATAAGGATGAGAAGTTCAGTTATCTGGGAGAGACTTGGAATTGAATCACTGCTCCTCCACATCAAAAGGTGCCAGTTGAGGTGCTTCAGGCAGCTGGTAAGGATGCTCCCTGGGCACCTCCCTAGGGAGGTGCTTTTGGCATGTCAGACAGGGAGGAGACCCCCAGGGAAGACCCAGGATATGCTGGAGAGAGACTATGTATCTTGGTTGGCCTTGGAACCCCTTGGAATTTTATCTAAAGTGCTGGAACAGATGTGAAGAGATGTCTGGGCCTCCCTGCTCCTGTAACTCAGCATCGGAACAAGCAGAAGAGGATGGATGGATGAGTCTATTTAACCATTTAAGTTGACTTTTTTTCAGATTCGAAAGTGTGATGTGTTGTCAGACCATTCAAAACTACCAAATTTCTTTGCACAAACCTTTAGAATAAAGAAGCTGAGATACTGCAGCTGACCACATTTGGCATGCAGTGGCATTATTGAGTGCATGTAAAATCAGCAGCAACAATCATTGCAAAGCTTTATTTATGTTTAATGTAATACAAGCTGTTGAATGTTACATTACATTTCTTGTATTCAGGCAAAATAACTGTGGTGGGGTTGGACCGGTCTTCTCCCTGTGTCTTCATTCATTAAGAGTAGTCAGTTGTTTCAGTCCGGTGCACTGATTAGGTACAGCTATGATCAGCATGAGCAGCATGTCTTTATGACTGGCTCGATTTATTCTTTGTTGAAGTCACTCATTCTCACGAACAGTGTCTGAATGTTGTGCAGCATTGCAATGTCTTGACTTGAATGGCAACATAAAATCTAATTTAAATTGGAGGGTTTTATACAGCAGCAGAGAATGGAAGATGATGTGAGCAGTGGGCCTGTTTCATTGGTTTAACTCATTTTTTTAAAGACAAGACAGGTTCAATTTTACCAGTTTATAACCATAGCACTGGATACTGTAAATAAAATATTAAAAACATTTAAATTATTTATCTTGACTAAAGTTATCAATGTACTGGAAATGATTTGCTTGGCGTTTGCTCACTTAATGGCAACATTTTTTTGCATACATTCATTCATCCTTTTATTAGGATATTTTGAGACACGTTAAAAATCATTGGACAAAACATGACTTAATTTCTACGAAGGGGGCAATGTGAACTTCAACATTTTTGTAAGTTCAGATTCTTTTAAAAAAAATATCCATTTTTTAGTTATTTAGTATAAAGCATGTTGTTTCTGGCAAGACAAATTAACATTCTTATATACAGTATTTCAAGAAAGCACCACAAGTATTAATTTAAAAGTGTGAAAGTTTGTAAATCCCCACATGTACTAAGATTTTGAGTAGACTGAAAGAGCATTGATTACATGATAGATTCATTAATTTGCATTATTTGTATTTATTTTTTTTTTTATTATTATTTTTTGGACAGCTTTTCTCCCTTCAGTGCTCTGTAAGCTGCACCTGTCATGCAAATGAATGGAAAATCAAAGTGAAACATGAGCAAAACAAAACTGGAGCCAAGAATAACACAAAACCATGAACTGTCTGGTCTTTTGTTGAAATAACTACTACCAACGTTTTTAAAATTGTTTTACTTATTTTTAATTGATAAGCTGGGGGAAAAAAAGAGTAGAACATGCAATACTCTAGGTATTGTTATTTTATACAAATACTTGAAATTGTGAGCTTTTGTGGTATTGATTTGGTCATGAACATCATAATTTTAGAAAACAAAACTTTGAGTTTGTTGGAGTTTTCAAAGAACTGAATAGAAATTCTTGAGCTGAATGACAACATGAAAAAAAAGGCTTTTAAAACTGACGGTTTTTATACAGAGACTGAAAATGTGTGTTTACATGGAAGACAGTGTGGGCAACGGGCCTGTTTCATGTGGGCAGCGTATCTTCCAACAATGCACTCAGATATGTTCCAGACTGAGTGGATTTTTCACAGCTTAAAACAGAGCATGTCTTGCCCATAGCAACATACAACGAGCCAATACTCTATAATCTTGTCAAGAAAGACTGACTGGAGTTCTTTCTTTCGTGTAAGAGATACTTTGTGGATTTAAATAATTTGCTTCACTATATTAATCTTGAGTGTATTTTTTTCATCTTTGATGTGAAACTTATTTAATTTGTGATCCATTTGTTGAGTTTTTATTTAATAAAGTCAGAAGACATGCCTGCAGTCTTAAAGAGGTCCACTGTCTTGTAAAAAAAAAAATGGAACAATGTGATATTCATGGAAAAAAAGGTGTTTTTTTGTGTATGAATGGTAATTACATATATTTTATAGGGAGCCAACAGATAAACTAAGACAAAGAACACAGTTTTGAATTCTGATTCTCATAAATTGTAAGGCAACAGTATTTTTGATCAGTTTACAAAAAAAAGTTGGACATTCTAAGGATGAAGGATTAAAATATACTAAAATGCACCGTTTTTTCTGCATCTCTCTTGGACAGGATGTTTCTCATTTTGGCCATAATACACAAGTGAAACTAGGTCCTAGGAATTGGCTCCATGTTTATATTATATATGAAAATTATATTAAATATAAAAAGATGACTTCAAAGATTCAAGGTTCTTTACTTGTCATACGCACCACATGTGGCACATGTGGTGGAACAAAATTGTGTGCTCAGGGTCCCAGTTACATTCAACAAAAGTTTAAAAATGTAAAAGAAAAATAGTAATAAGATCTAAGATATGAACTAAGAAAAATGTTAACTAAAAATACACCAAGCACTAGTAGCATAAAAACCAATACGCCTAACAGCAGCACGAACGAGTCTGTGTGAGCAGATGGGTACGAATGAACACAGCAACATGAAACGGATCAGCAGCAACATGAAACGGATCAGCAGCAACATGATGTGATTTTTCACAGAGATTATCCTGGTTAGATATTCATAAGTCTAACAGCCTCAGGGTAGAAGCTGTTCCTCAGTCTAGTGGTTCTAAGCTAAATGCTCCTTAAACTCCTGCCTGAGGGGAGCAGGGCAAAGAGTGTGTGTGCTGGGTTAGTGGGGTCCTTCATGATGCAGGTTGCCCTCATCAGTTAAACCTAATACATTAGGTATTGTGCTGTGACTGTTTGTATTGAATGCAGCACAAGGCTTTGAGTTTCAGTAGGTTCTTGAATATTGATTATTCATCTCTGCTTTGTCACAGTGTATAGTAGGTATTATTAATCCCATTGAACATGTATTGTAAAATTGTTCATTAACAATTTACAGTTCAATTTTTTTTTTTCCTTAAAATGATTGGGGGAAAATACTTGTTAAAGTTTTTGGTCAAACTCTCATCAGGCAGTACGTATCTTGTCTCTTGTGTTGCCCTGACCACAAGATATTAGCTGGCAGACTGTATTTCATCTCATTGCATTTTACTGCTGCAGAACTGAGACAAATTGTGAAAAGGATAAAGGCATTCCAGTCATTTGACTTCAGTGGACTCAATTGTTTAAATCTGTGGGTAGAATGTTTCAGTCCTTTATAGAACTATTACTGTGTTTACAAGGGGCCTGACTTTTTGTCCATCATTGTGGAGCAAAGAAGGGTGCCTGTAATTACCCTCCATCCATACATGCTCGTTAGCATGATAACTTGGAAATAAGTGAGCTACCAACTTCCAATTTGGTATGTGGTAGTGTCCAGGCCAAATAAATTTTTATTTTGAAAATTGGGTTGCCATGTTGGGCAGTACAGTGGCACAGTTGAAAGAGCTGCTACCTTTCAGTGAGCAAGTTGCCCCCATTGAAATATCTGTCCGGGGACCTTTCTGCATGGAGTTTGTATGTTCTCTCCATGTATATGTGAGTTTTTTTCTGGGTACACCAGTTTCCTCCCACAGACCAAATACATGCAAGTTAGGCTGCTCTGTAACTCTAAATTGTCCCCAGGTGTGAGTGAGAGGGTGAATGGTGGTTTGTCTCGTTTGTCTCCATGTGTCCTTCTGTTAGATTTGCGACCTGTCCATGGCGTCCACCACCTCTCACACAGTGATAGATGGACATGGGCACCAGTGACCAGTGGCCAGAAGCACAAATACCGATTGACATCACAATGCTCCAGCGGAGAGTAGAGCTCTTCTGCAGCCTTAAGTAGGGCTTGATCCCAATCAGGAAGATGAGTCACAGGGGTTCTTCATTAGACACCATATTGGAATCCAGGGGCTGCAGAAGACTGAACTCTCTCACATACAGTATGTAAGTGTGGGTCTGTGTTTGTTTAAACTTGACTGACGTTGGACAGAAGCTTCCTGACTGATTTGTAACAACTCAAGCATTATAATCATGGGTACTGTGTCAATATTACCATTTGCAGACTGCAATTAAATACACAAAAATTTGGGCCATTTTAAACAAAAACGATAAATATGAAAGGTCATAGTGCAGCTTACCCGCATAGTTTGGATTCTATGCTGAGTTTCAAGCATCAAGCATCTGGAGCCTATCTCCAGTTGACACTGAGAGAGAGGCACAGTGCGCCCTGTACATGTTGCCAATTCATCACAGGAACTCATGGAGTCAAACAATCTTTCACACACTTTCACTCCCAGGAAAATGTTAGTTGTTTAAACTGGCAATGTTTTTAGAATGTGTGAGAAAACCAGAGTACCTGGAGAAAACTCACATGCACAGGAAGAACCTGCCAAATCTATTCAGAAAAATCCTACCTGAGTAAAACCCAAGTTTTTGTTGCTGCAAGACAACAGCGCTCACCAACCGATCCACATTGCAGCCACTGTGGGGTTCCTTTAGCTAAATGGGTAGACTGTAAGCTCTGCACAGGAAAAGGAAGATAAACCTTCACTGGCGTGAATCCAAACTCAAATACTTCACAATAATGTTCTGATGTCACTCCATGATTCACTTTCCTACCAGCTCTTAACCATGTTCATCCATTTAAAATTAAACACCCTAACAAATTACTCTGCTGACCAACAGATTGCCCTATTTCTTCATCAATCATATTGATGAACTGTATAATTCTTAAAAGCATGGGATTTTACTATTTAATTATTGTTCTATTTTTGTAATCCACTGGAATTGGAGGTCATTTGCATCAGATTCAATATGCTGAATGGCCTCAAGGCAGATCTGTTTCACCATAGTGAGGATTTCTCCCTCTGTGTGTGGAGCTCACATTCTACCAGCTAAACTACAAAAAGAAAAAAAAAACACCATTTGATTATTTTTAGCTGGGGCCCTACAAGTGTTTATTTATTTATTTATTTATTTTGTTGTTTGTTCTTTTAATAATTCCAAATAACTTGACTTATTCAGCTCCAATGTTAATTTCTTTTGTTCTTACTGATTGTAAGTCAGCAGTAAGTGGCATTCTTGAGTTTTGCAGAATGTTAAGCAAATCCATAATAATAATAATAATAACAATAATAACAACAATAATAACAACAATAACAACAATAACAACAATAACAATAATAAAAACAACAACAACAACAACAACAACAACAACAACAACAATAATAATAATAATAATAATAATAAACAAACTGAATAACAAGGATTTATGTTGTGATTTAACAAGAACAAGTTTGGATGGCTTTTGCTTAAAAAGAAGGCTATCCCTCTAAAACAAATGCTGATTTTAGCATCGAACTGCAATTATCTGAGGAAATTTGATAAAGCCTAAACAATTACACAATGAAGACCATATTAACATTGGGTAATAAATAAAAACTAACATAAAATGGTCACAATCATACAGTTTTTCTTCAGCGAGATATTATTTAGTTGTTGAGAGAGTCATTCTACCAGAAACTTCTACAAGTTTTTTTTTTTATTACTTAATGGTAGTTAATTTTATTCCAGTTAATTCACAGTTATTCATAAAAATAAAAATCAAAGAATAATCAGGCAATTTCATTGACCTGCACCTATTTAACTCTGTGTCAGATAGTTGAAAACAACTTTTATTATATAGTGTAATATTCCTCCCACATGCATATTTGACATTATATTTTCCTCTGAACAAACATGATTACCTCCTGCATTAAATTTAAATATTGCATCCAATAATTTGTTGATCTCTATGACAACAAAAATGGTGTTAGAAACTAAGCCATCTTTGTGAAAAGCCATGGTTTTAAGCATTTGCCTTGTGTTTGGGCCATTTGGCCCGATATGAACAGTTTGAAATATTTGCACAGCCTGGGTTGTCTGGAAAACACCGGCGCATCAGAGCTGTGAATTACAAGAGACGCATTGCCAGCTTCACCATTAGGGCCATCAGACTCGCTTTCTGGGTTCATTTCCTCTAATTGTGCCTGCACTGTCACATCCAGCAATGAAAGGTGGCACAGTGTACCAAAAAGGTATTTCAGTGCCACGGTAATAACATAAAGCTGTTTTATTTTTATTTTTTTTTCTTAAGCATTACATAAGGAGTCATTGAAGTCAGCAGTGATAAGAGTATCTGACACTGCATTTCAGTCTTTGAATAAAAGATAGTCTGCTTCAATTCTAAAAACAATACAGAATAATTTGTATTCATGAGGACTTGAAAACAGCCTGAGAGTAGTAAAAACAAAAATAAAAGAAAAAGTAAAGAACTTGAAGTACTTTTTTTTTCAATACTATGCTTTTAGAAGTACAGAGGACTGGTTTTTCTTTTGGTTAAATAATAAAAGTTTATCTCTGTGCTGGTGTAAATTCTCAGTCATCCAGGACATAGTAAATAAATTTAAAAAAATAAAAACCTGACTTCTATTCTGTCATTGAAGACATTTTGCTTACCAATGGGGGAGCTTCATCAGTTCAAAACTGGAGAGTGTGGACCCAACAAAGTTCAGTCAGGTCATCTGGACAGCTTATCATCATCATCATCATCATCATCATCATCATCATCATCATCCTCCAAAGGACTTAATCAGTCCGAGGAGCCATAACAAACTCAGTCTCACAAGCAGCACACTCCCATAGTGAACCAACAAGTTTGCTGGTGATAAGATGGTTTCTGGGACCTGCCCTTTCCCCATCAACTCGTATGAGGGAGCCATAGCCAAATTGGTTCAAGCCATCAAAGTTCATGCTCAATAATCCAGGTAGAAAATTCAACAAAGTTCAGTCAGGCAATCCAGATGGGTTCTTTTTTTTTCCTCAGACATTTTGTACAACAAACGTAGTTCCACAAGCAGCACACTCACATAGTGGATAGACCACGGGGGCATAGGAATTTGAGTTCCTGCTTATGTAACTGAGTTTATTATGGATCTTCGGACTGATAAAGTCCTTTGGATGAAGGACAAAATGTCTAAAAAAAATAAAAAAACATCCAGATGATCTGACTGAATGTTTTTTTTTGTTTGTTTGTTTTTTACCTGGATTGTGGAGCATGAACTTTGAGGGAGAGTGTGGAGTTCTAAGCTATACAAGATGCTCCATTTATGCAGCTAAGTTCTCTTGCAGATTAATCTCACTCCTCTCTCACCGAGTTGATGGGGTCTTTGTTCACTTGACTCTCAAAGAGATTTTTTCATCACATGCATCATGTCAATTGTAGGGGAAATGCCCAGATGTCAAGCTTAAGGCTCCATTGTAAAGCTAGAATTAAACTCCACAAAAAGTTAAGACAATAATCTGCATTCGCGGACGTAGCAGAGGGATGTTAATGTCTGTAAGAGCATTTTATACATGGAAAAAAAAATCCCAAATAAGCCACTTCCACAACACGACATTGCGGGTAAACGACAGAAATGCTCCAAGCACATGGCTTAAATATTAGCTCGATTTTTGTTGTTACAATATGACTATTGCAGAGATTATTTTTTTAAGTGGAGAAGGAGATTATCTTATTCCAGGATGTCAGGGGTCGTTTTGACAGTCATCTTGTCTTGTTGTTCGTTCAGCAGCATTCACACAGCATGCAAGCCTCTATACTTGGATCTAATCTATGTTCACACGGTCACACCAGTTCCAGAGCAGCTCATGGAACAGTATTAACCACCCCAAACTTCACATTCCAGGTCAAACAATCAGGAGAAACCAGTTCTGCCCAGATGTCAGGTGTCAAGAACAAGCTCTCCAAGTTCCTATGAGAACAAAACTGTTAATTTAGCCTCCCAGTTGTATCAGACATCAGATATCTTCACTTCTCCTGGAGTATAAATTCAGCTTTAAATCTGAAATCTGAGACCTCCTGCTGTGACTAAAGTAATATCTGACAGTTTTTTCACCCCCTCTCAATAATACATATCTCCTCTTTGTTCAAAATGTGAAAATTTTGTCCTCAAGGGGTGTCTCATTTTTCCCACAAATTGAAGCTCCACTCCTTTTCAAATGTATCTGCATGACAGGAGCTGGACATTTTGCATTTCTGATTATTTCTTATGCAGTTAGTAGGCAGTAAAGTCAGTTATCAACCTAATTTAATTTAATAAACTTGATTCAATACTCAGAGGTAGCTGTAAGTGTTATGTTGTTACATTATGGAGGGAGATGAGGGGGAAAGTAGATCTGCATACCAAGCACCGTTTGTATAAAAGATAAAGCCAACTCTTTTCTCAATAGGATTTGGCACATTACCTAAAGAGTGATCTGAAGCAACATTGCTTCCCCTCCACCACCTCATGTTCTTATGACCTCTTTTCTCCTCCCATCATTCTTTTTAGTCTTAATGAGAAGCATGCATCACCATGGAGGTGCGTGTCGGCTTTTACTCATACAGTAAAATAGCTTTTCAGCAGCACAGCCCAGCATGAACATTGTACATGTGTAATTTGCCATTTCCTCAGTGTAATATTTGCTGCTGTGCGTTTTCCATCTGTCAGTACGTTCTGTGCTGTGAGCAATGAGCTGCCCTGCAGCTTCATTTACAGCGTGCTTTCAGTCTCAGCTGATGGATACAGTGCACACCCACACATGTGCATGCCCACTGTGTGTTGGTCAGAGTATATTGTGATAAATTTGACGACATTGTCTGTTGTTTGCCTTTTGGGCAGCAGTTATACTTTACATGATACACATGGAAAAATGTGGGGATATAATGGAATACAGGACCCAATTGGAGAATTAGGATTTGATGAAGTAGGTTGTGTGTTGGTCCTACATGTATTTTCAAAGAAGTAAAGAAGAAAACCTCTCAGTATGTCTAGAACAGGGGTCTGCAACCTTTATGATCCAAAGAGCCATTTCTGCTCCTTTGTTCACCAAATGAAACGTGTCCGAGCCACAACACCTGCTGAAACTGGGATTCTCAACTGGTAGCCCACGGACCACTTTAAGTTTGTTGGAGGACGTTGTTCTGGCCAGCAGGAGTGACTTTATAAAACTAAAAATGTCTAATGATTTTTAACATTTACTGATTTTTTTTTACATTTTAAGATAAAATAAAAGACAAGATTCTTGTAAAGAAGAAAAAAATAATATAGATTTGCCCAGTTTCTAAAAACTAAAATGATAAACTATGCAGGCCTATGTGATTTTTTTATTGTTTTTATTAACTGTAGACAAATTAAGTATCCTTCTTAAAAGAAATAAAGCATAAAGTATGTTTTACTCCTTGTAATGTAAGAAAACTGCTAACACTAACCCTTCCACTTGTTATAAAAACCAATCAAATTCAGTTTTATGTCAGTTTTGGTCAAAGCTTGAAAGAACCGCTGCAGCGGGACCAAAGAGCCGCATGTGGCTCCAGAGCCGCAGATTGCAGACCCCTGTTCTAGAACATTTAATTACATGACAAATTTCAAGAACAAAATACAGGTCAAGGCAGCACGGTGGCGCAACTGGTAGAGCTGCTGCCTCTCAGCGAGCAGGTTACATTGGCTCAAATCCCAGCCCGGGGGCCTTTCTGGGTTGAGTGTGCATGTTCTGTGCATACGTGGGTTTTCTCTGGGTAGTCCTGTTTCCTCACACAGGCCAAAAACATGCATGTTAGGCTGATTGGTAACTAAATTTTCTCTAGGTGTGAGGGAGAGAGTGAATGGTTTTTTTGTCTTGGTGTGTTCCTGTGATGGACTGGAGACCTGTCCAGGGTGTACCCTGCCTCTTGTACAGGGATGACTGGACATGGGCACCAGCGAGCCCCATGACCCTAAAAAGGAAGAACTGAGTAAAGATAATGAATGGATGGAAAACAGGTCAACCAACACTATCAAACTGACGCAGAAAATTCTACCTGTATTAAAAAAAATGGATTTTTTTTTTTTTTTATACTCTACCTCAAGCCTCACAAGTACGGTCAAATATATTTAAAGCAAGAAAATTGCTTGTGTCCTTTGTAGTGGTTGTGATTTAAAGCCATTTGAAAAAGCATGAAGAGAAGATGAAACTGACAGAGAAAAGAAAAAAAAGGAAACAAAGAGGTGAAAACAACTTTAATAACTAATAACTGAGGCACATAAGATGTTTCCAATCAAGATGTAGTAATGAACCCATTTCCCTTTAGATAGAGTATTTGAGCAAACATACCGTATTTCAGTTATGCTGACTTTACTTTGAATGTTTGCCATTATAAATGATAATATCATGGTGAAGATATTATCCTTCACACTGGTGAAGGGAAATAGTAATTACAGAAAATTATACATCATTATCCGGCAGCACAATTTTGTTGGCAGTCTTGCATTAATATTTTACCTCTGGGTAGAGACCTAGATGTTCGAGCAGCTTGTAAGTCACAGTGTGACAGGTTAAATCAAGTCTGAGGGAAATTAGTTAGCAAATAAGTACACTTTCCTCCGGGGTAAATGATCTGTCGGATCTGTACTATTTGCTTCTCTTAAATCAATTTTTTTACAAGATTTGCAAAACCAAAGCAGTTCACTTCTGATGGACAAATTGGTTAAAAACACATTAACATTATTAGTTTAATAAAAGCTTTAGTTTGTCAAATGCTAAGCAAATTACAGGGTATACAGAGGCTTTCCTGCTTTGAAGACCAAATGACTTGTGAAAATGTCGCATCCTGCTCTAATAACCCACACTATGCTGTAAATCACAATGCAGTCCAGAAGCTGTTTGGGTTCTCCATCAGAGCTCCATCCCTGCTGTTGCCTAATTAGCAGTAAAATGTGACTACAACGATAGAGGAGAAATGTTGTGTCCTTGCACACTGTGCCATTTGAATTATCCACATTTAAAACAGAGGAGGTAACCCTATCAAAATGACTGGTTCCTCTCATCTCCCACTGCCACCTTTCAGCAACAGGCTGTGATGTGTGGGCGTGTGAATGTGTCCAGGGCAGAACACTAATATGCATGACTTTGTCTCTCAATGTCCTTGTCCTAGTTTGTCAGGGAAAAACAGAGGGAAGGGAGAGGCAGTGAGTTACATGAGAGGAGTGGGGTAGTGAAAGCCTGGAATCATTATGATGCTTTGCCAGTGTGTTGTGGGAACAAGATGTCTCTCAGGCAATCTAACACCATTAGTGCTTGCAGACAGGCTCCGATCACAATTTATTGTTATAGTATCAAAAATTATATTAACTTCCAAGTGTTTTTGAGAGCATCAGTATAAAGCTTAAAATTCTACTATGACAACCTTGTAAAGAGTTGTTCTTTGGTTGCTATATTCTGTAGGAGCCACCACAGTGAGCAAAGTCACGATAGTCAGCAATTGTTCTATGCTGGATGTTGTTCCTGGTACAATCTGGGATCAAACCTGCAGCCTCAGGATTATAAGACCACTGCACTGACCATGAACGTATCACATCCCCCCACAACCTTATAGGTCGTAACATTTTTGCAAAAACTTAAACCACTAAAAGGATGATAAATTAATCTGAATTATGCACACACATATTTTTTATTCATTTTTATTCTTTGCTGTAAAGCTGCGTGGCCATTTTACATGCTTAAAGATTTTATAACAATTTAGCATTTGTTCTTTAAAAACACCCGTTTATCATGTTCATTCATCTTGAAGAGAGAATGTTAAAACATCTGCCTTTTATAAAGTAAAATAAAATCCCAACTATTAAAATCAAATGACTCTTGCAATTGCAAATGATTTCATCTGGATTCAAAAATGTACCTGTAAGCAATTATCAGCCATTTTAAACTTGTTTTTAATATTTATTTTACTACTATTAATTTCAGAGATCTCCTGTTTGTTTTTGATTACTGAATAAAACATGCTTAACTTGAAGTCATGTTGTCTAATTATATTCATGTCAAGCAATAATTACAACTTTTTGATGCATCCGTTTGAATTTGCAGAACAAATATGAATGACACAAGTAATATTAAAAACAGATTTTTTTTTCTTCTTCTCCTGGACAGCTACCTCCAGCATACTTTGGATGAGGACAACCTCATTTGGTCCCTTTCAGGAAGGAACTTACTCTCTAATTTTCTGCACATGCTTATAACTCTAATGTTGGATATTTCTGTTAGCAAAGTGATGTTAATGTATTTTTAAAACATCTGACATCAGAATTTTATCAGTTAAGTTCTCAAATTTTACATATAAATCATTGACTGTTACCACTTAAGTCAGAAACTTTGTGTTTTACGTTCATATATACACATATAGAAACTTTCATGTTGTCTAATTCCAACACAAATTTGGTACAAATTTGAGTAAAATAATTATGTTGAGTAAAATTAGAGGGACCAGGCATTTGATGTCTCACTGAAATAATACATTTGGTTATTCTATAAAATATCTAATGCATTTATAAGCAAAAATGCTGCTATGCTTAAGAATGATTTCAAAGTTTGTGAAAACAGTTTTATTGTGAAAAGTTTGATTATTTACTCTGAGTTTTGAATTTTAGAAAGGTAACTACAGAAATACAATTTTCAGCATGTTTCTTGGAAAACCCAAAGATGCATTAATGTAGCACCATTGTCTTATTGTTGTGTCTTTAAATTCAACACAGAAGCAATAAGAATTTCCAATTTCACTATTAAAAAGGCAAACACATTGTTGACTGTTGATTATTTAGGGCTGCAGTAGATCAATGTTCATTGATGTGGTCTTGTAATCCTGGGGTTGTATCACGTTTGGATTTTATGTCTAAATACCAAATACAGAACTGAGACAGGAGAGACAAAGCAGTAAAAGGTAAGTGTTCATAAAGTGGAAGGCTTCAGCAAGACAGGGATATCTGTAGGAGAGGACCAAGGGTGAATGTATCTTAATGGAGTCAGTAATGATTCAGAGAGGTGACGTGAGCTTGTTTTTTCCTTGATTGTAGGTGGAGGATTTCAGGACAGCAAAGCAGACCAAGGTGTCCAGGTAATTTGTGATAAAAGGAGAGAGTGGCAGGATGGACCTCGGGGCTGGATGGTTAGATATGTCTATCATGGTGCACTATGATTCATAACTGGTTGTAACTACCGTACTGGTTAACTGGACATCATTAACTTCACACAGACTCGCTCACTGGTACATTTTCATCTTTAAAAATTGCTTGTTGGTCTGTTGCCTTCATACATCTCCTCCTACATGTCACTGCGTGAGTGCAGCTACAGTGTGTGCTCTCAGGACATTATTATATGCAGTGTCCCCTCAGTGTGGACTGAACTAGGTAAAAGGGCCTTCTCTTACTCTGTTCCCATTTCCTGGAATATCTTGCAAAAAGATCTGACGCTCCCGACCCTGACCTCTCTAAGGCCCTATTTACTTACGGTGGGGGAAAACAGTTTTTTTTTTTTTCTTATGTTAGAGGAAAAGGTCAGCGTTGACACGGACGGCTTTTGTGTTTACATGCATCCGCAGGAATCCACCTCGCCCCCCCTGAATTCGCTGTAGTTGCCATGCTGGATCATTACTTAGCGCTGTGAATTTTTGTACATTTACTTAATGCGCATGCGTGCTGCCTCGGACCGCTCCCTGTAAGAACTTTCCTCTGGTTTGAAAGCTCAGCTAACAATATTTTAACAACAAGTTAAAGCTGGATTTTGGATAAGAGTAGACAGATTTGATGCCAAGTGGGACCGCTTCATCTAACAGTTTCAGACCGGTCGCTGAACGGACCAAAACTGAGTCCACGATGATTGGACCTTACTCAGGGATAATCAGTAACCAATTAAAAGCAGATAAATCAACTTTCTTAACATTGTTTGCTTGTGCTTACTTCAATTACACAACAACCAACTGAGTTTTTATTTTTCCTGCGAGGAGAAGCTGCCCTCCTACCAGAGGCGGACCGGTTCCGAACGAGCCTCAGCCCAGGTGCACTGCAGGAGGATGTCGAAGAGGGAGATGTTGGATTAACTATTTAAAATTTCCCTCAGCCCACCCCCCAATCATTCAATGTTTTAAGTCACATTAATCAAAGGAGTGACAGCCTGAACAAGCCAGATAAACAACACGTTGCCAGTATCCCAGATGAAAACAGAGCAGAGTCCAGTTCATAATGTAGTTTACAGTTGATTAATTTGGTTTTAATAGTGCATTCAGTTTTATGTTCAGTGTTTATATGACATATAGTTTGTGGTGTTGAATCAATAAAAAAATAAATCTGATGTCTTAATTTTTTACTTTAATAGCAAGCAACATGTTTTGCCTCGTTTAATCACATAACTTGAGTCCAGACAGCTTCATTTGTCTCAGAAAATTTCATGATGTGTCTCCAACACTAACAGATACTGTTTATTATCCTTAAACTGTTATTTAGTACATTTTGTATGTTACGGTGCGGCGCAATGTGTGAAATGTCCACCTGCCTCCATCAGTAAATAGGGAGAACTGGATCTGACTGATGTCTCTTCCAAGACAGATGTTGGTCACAGCAACTACATTCTGGTGTAGATTAACTACCAGATTCAAAATATATTTCATCAGTCGTAGTTCAAAAAGCAGTATGTTATACTCTGCCGCCATTGTTGTTGATAGAAATAGGCCGTTGGTGCATGCGTGCATGTGCGCATGTGGTTTAATGCAAAACCTCAAATGGAGATGGATGGATGGGTCAGCTGATCATGTGCATGTCTCCACACCCGCTGTCATTTGCGGTAAAAGAAGTAGCAGCATAAAGCCGAAGTAAGCAGTGTGTTTATTTAAAATAGCCTTATTCTATTTTTTTCCATGTGATTTTGCTTAAACAAAAAAATGCCTTATTACTTTTCATATCCCACCCATTTCTGTCCAATCACAGAGGTGCCTACTTACAATGGATTAGCATTATCACTGGATCTCGGAGTTCATAAAAATATAGTAGATTATTTGAGGGGGAATGTTTACATTAAAATTACTGATATGGCCGATTCACACGGGATTAACAACACAGACATCTCTGTAATAATTAAAAATAGCATGTGGTCCCTTGGTAAAACTAACCCTGTGCTAATAGGGTTTAAGTGACTAAACAAATTCCTGGGTAAAACCAATGCAGACAAGTTCTTGTTTTAGTTTTCTACACCGCCTTACAACCTAGCTGTTTTATTTTTGTTCCATTTCCTTTTAAATACCATTTTATTTTCACTTGTTAAAAAAATCAGTTTGTACACATATTTTGATATTGTCTATTGTCTTTGTTGCCCATTGCTGTCATCACTCTTTATTAAAATCAGGTCTCTTGTAAATTAGTCCCTAAGGCTCAATGGGATTAACCTGTATAAATAAAGGTTGAATGAATGAAAATTGTTGTGGTTTGTACACGTCTGTTCTAGATAATGTTCCAAAGCTCTCAAGGAGCTTGAACAGGAGGAAACGCAAGGAGGATCCAGGGACTATAGAACTAACAGGAGCTGCAAAGATTCACAAGGAAAACAAAGCTTGGTAATTATTTCTAGAAATAAGTTTGCTCAAGGGCCAGACATGTACTTTTGTATTGGATCATGTTCCAGCAGAATCAAGTTGGGCCAAGCAGGATCCTCATCAGCTGATTGGGAGCAGCTGAGAGTAGTTGGTGTCACCCTTCCACTCAGGAACTGAAGTGACGGTGATTGACAGAAAACCCAGAATTCACACTGTAGGTGTGAGTCCACATTTCGACAGAAAATGCATCCAGTGTAAAATGATTTCTACCGGTAATTCTTTTTTCCCGCTATGGAATGATGGTGATGCCAAAAGAAAAATAAAATTTATTATTTATGGTTTGATTATTTCCTAGCACACATGTTCCACTCAACGCATTAATAATAATATATTCAGTTCATTTAACTTTTTCTTAACCAAGCAAATATTTGAGGAAATTTGTCTCATCTAGGTTATTGCTTTTGTTTTACCAAAGCATCATGCAGGCAATCATTTTTAGCTGAGAATTTTTGAAGGCATTTTTTTTTTTACCATAATGCCTGACTAACTTTTTTTGTTTCAATTACCAAAACTGTATGAGTAGCTGCTTGTAAAATAATGAAATGTTGTGTATAAGTAGGTCATTCTGTACTGTTTAGAAATTAACACAAAATAAATTGTAAAAGCTCTAATAAAGTCTAATAAAGGAGAGAAAGACAAAGGCAATGTGCATTATCAGCAGTGCATTTTGTTGCTGCTTTCGGTTACAAAATGCGCTTTTATGAAAAGTACCACATGCAGAAGAAGCAAGCAATTGAATAATGTCACATGCATAGTCATCCCACACATATGTTCATCCACCAAAGCAATGGAGCAGAATTCTCTCTCTGCAGCACAGGATAAATTTATCATGTGCTGTAATGAATATATCATCAGTCCATATTCAGGGAGCAACATGGTGGCTCCTGCACGCAATGCAGATCTGCCCTATCACTTTCAGTTAGATGAACATGGGTTAGCATTGGGCTGGTGGAGGATGAGATGAAATCAGAGGGAAAGAGAGAAGGATACACCAGGGAAGCTCACTCCAGCAAAGAAAAAAAGGGCTGTGACAAAATAAATACAAGACATGAAAGGGGAAACTTTGAGAGAAAAGAAAAATGATGCACCAAATGTCTGTGCCATGATCCAGTTCAGTTATTTTAAATGTGTGTGTTTGTCTCAGGAAAAAACTAAAACGTTTCACTGCAACAATCTTCTGATATATTACTTTCACTCATTTTACTCCTATTTGCTTTCTTTAAAAAAATTTTGCAACTAAACAGAACATTTGAAAAGAGACATTTTAGTTTTTATAAAGATCAGGAAATTTACAAAGCTGAACTATTTCTCTAAAAACAAAAATATGCAAGTTAATTCCTTACTTTCTTTTTATCTTTATTGTGCAACTCTCACAGTAGGTTTAGTCTTCTAAATTTCCTAAACATTAACAATGTTACTAGGTAATAATGTTTAAATGATCATAGCATCACTACTGTATTTAATGTGAATAATATTTTATTTTACTGCTTTCTTTCCTATTTTTTTACACATTTAAAAATAACTAATCTAATCTATATTATTAGATTTTCAATTCCTTACATTTTACATTTAAACCGTAAACATTTAGTGTTCAGAATATAATTTAAAATCTTAGTTCTACAAAGCCCTCAACAACCTAGCTCCATCTTATATTAAAGATCTTATTGACCCATATTTTCCTAACAGAGCACTTTGCTCTCAGACTGCAGGTTTACTTGTGGTTCCTAGAGTTTCCAAAAGCAGAAT
>JARVGS010000789.1:18295700-18306895 GCA_031762315.1 Hypsolebias antenori | reverse complement strand
TATATATAAAAGCACGTAGATGTTTAACAACCTGTTAAAATACACCAACATGTAGAAAATCACATCTACTTGATTCAAAATTTTCTAGGGGAGGGCCCCCAGACATCCCCTACCCTCCGGCCCGCTATTTATGTTCCAGCATTGATCAGTTTACAAATTAAATCCTGTTACTTGGTATAACTACATAAAACTGAACAGAATCATAAAAACAGTGAAGAGTTTTCTGTAATAACTTGAAGTGGTGTAAATACATTTATTATGTTCATTGTATGAATAGGTAAAGTTTTAAATTATTTTTTGAAATCTCCAAACCCTATGTGTTATTTTCACCACTTTTATTGTCTGTCCAAACAGGTCTCACTTGTAAATGAGTCTTCAAGGCCTGAACATGGCTTATCCATTTAAATAAAGGTTGAATGAACCAATACTGTTAATTTTCTCAAAACTGTCATTTTTAAAAGTTGAAAAAGTTATTTTGTTAATTAATTAATTTGTTTTATTACTATTATTGCTACTATTATTACTATTATTACTACTATTATTACTGTTATTAGTATTACTATTATTATTATTTATTATTATTATTGTTATTACTACTAAGCAATAGATCTTGCTCAACTTTAAATACCAGAAAATGCCTTGTAACCGCTACCTTCTTACCGGCCACTGACTATGGTGACTTTATTTACATGAATGCCCTGGCCAGCTGCTTGCAGATGTTGGATGCTGTCTATCACAGTGTGCTGATTCATAACTGGTTGTAACTACCATACCAATCACTGCACCCTGTTCTCCGTGGTCAGCTGGTCATCATTATCTACACATATGCTCTCACACTTGTTCATTTTCATCTATAAATCACTCATGTCACACCATCAGTGCAGTTACAACATGCGCTCTCAGGCCATCATTACCTGCAGCAACCCTCAGTGCAGACTGAACTTGGCAAAAATGCCTTTTCCTACTCTACTCCTGCAACCTGGAACACCTTGCAACAGGAACTGAAGTTATCCACCGTGATTTATTTCAGGGGTTTTAAACACTTGATAATGTCAATAGAAAAATCAAAGCAGATGTGTTCTTATTTTTAGTATTTTGACCTGTTTTACAGCACCCTGATTTATTGTTTTGTATACTACTTATTTTAACTACATTTTTTACTGTAGTTTATTGTAATCATTGTCTATTGTTTTGCTGTCTGTACTTTATATGTTCTATCTGGAACAGGTCCCTCTTTTAAATGAGTCCTCGTGGCTCAATGAGATGAGCCTGTATAAATAAAGGTTGAATGAAAAATATCTTAAATGAACAATAGCCCATGTTTAAAAGTATAAAAATTGTATTAAAACTATTAAAGAACAGGTCTTAAGTATTTATATAACATGAATATTTCCATTGCATTAAAGAGACAAATTGAAAAAATAAATAAATAAACATGAGGGTTATGAGGGGGTCTCTGATACTTTTTTTTTTCCTCTTGTAAGTGGTCCCTAAACCCGAACCCCTGGCATGGGCTATACCGGTAATATATATATATTTTCCTATTTAAGTTCATAATTCCAGCCGTATGGATCCAACACTAAAAGATTTGCATAATGCCTGCATGAAGACAAGTTTCATTTGCACACAAACACAAAATGAAAGCTGAAGTTGTCACCTCATCGCTGTTGAGCTTTTCAAACAGGGAACTTGAAGGGTTTCCAATACAAGGTGGCAAGAATATGCAGCAGCAATCTATACTTTGGAAAAATACAATATATACCAATGGAAAATGCTCTATAAGGTACATATTGATATGGATTATGGTCTGAACAGTTCTTTCAGCAGCTGTGCAAAAGAAAAAGCAATGAATTTTAAAAATACACATCAGAGGCTCATCAAACCACTGTCAGCATGCTAATAAAAATCAAGAAAAAAGGTGAAAATTAAACAAGTCAAAAGGAAAAGCTATTTCTTTCAATCAAGACCTACAATATAGAAGTATTTCCACATTAAAATAAGAAATACAAGAAAAAAGCATGCTCTATTTATTTATTTATTTATTATATTTATTAAAGTTGGAATTATTTTACCTTGGCTGTCCGTACATTTCACTCATATCACTTTAAAAGTTTTTCCTCTCTCTTTTTTTTTTTTTTCCCCCCCAAAATAGCATTCAAAAACTTGCATACATTTTTGGCAATCACTGAAATCATACAAACTTACAGTTTTGCCTTCAGGGTGTGTTCCCACTAAACATACCATACCACTTTATTTATAAAGCACAAACAGCAACAAGGCCAATCAAAGTGTTGTACGACGAAAACAAACAACTAAATGACAGGACAAAATACATATATCCATAAAGGCAAAGATAAGTACTAAATGACTAACATTATAGAATACAGACAAATTAAAATCAACTCACACAGTGTCAAAAGCCAGGGAATAAAACTGTTTTCAAATGAGACTTAAAATCGGTAAGCAAGCGCCTGCCTGACATGCGGTGGTAACTCATTCCACAGTTTTGGACCTGCAACAGAAAAGATTCTCTCACCTCTGAGCTAAAAATGAGTGGCTGGAACCAAAAAAAGCATCTGATCTGCTGACCTCAGAAAGCACTGTGGGGCATATGGCTGCGGCAGATCAGTGAAAGAGGAAGGGGCAGAACTGTTGAGAGATTTAAAAACATACAGAAGGATTTTTTTAATTAATTCAAAAGTGAACTGGGAGCCAGTGAAGGGAGGCCAGAACTGCTATAATGTGCTCTATTTTGCCTGTACCAGTTAAAAACTGGCTGCAGCATTTTAAACCAGTTGTAAACGTGCCATAGAGGCAATTCCAAACAGAAGGGCTGTAATCAAGCCCAGATGTTACGAAAGCTTTCACTGCATTAGTGTCTCAAGATCACTTTACATGTTTAAAAATTACTTTACATGTTGAAGTTGACATTCACTGTATGGTAGGCACACATGAAACTTCACCTGGCTGAACATCCCGTCACATTGCTGCAATTATGAGAGGTGAGAAATGTCTGGGATAAAAACAGAAAGGTTTTTGCTCACAGCAGCAATGTTGTTTCTTTACCCAGAGCTGCTGTCCAGGTATTTAACCAATATTAAGTGCTGATATATAATAGCTTAAACATAGATCCTGCAGTGTAGCAGGTGTTATCTAGTCGCCTAAAGCTATTTGTCAGATTAAGCTAAAAGAGCAACACTCATTTGGGCGAAAACATTTAGTCTCTGTGGCAGCTAAAGTCTTTCGGTTAAGGTTTCTCTTCTGTTTAAGCTAAAGTATTAACTGAAGTGTGCTGTGTTGCCCGTTTATATGTAAATGAAAGAGTTGCCATTGGTTTATAAATGTTTGATGGTCACTCATGCACGTCTTGATTTAGGCGCTATGAGCATTTACACAGGAGATGCCATTTAACTCTGCTAAATCCAAATGATGTGAGCACTTCACACCCAAAACACAAGTCCAAAACATTATTTCTGTTTGCAAGCAAAATACTTTAAAATATGTAAACTATGCAGCTGTCAAACCGTGACATAGGCACCTGTGGTGGCAACTGTTTGCTTGCCAAAAAAAAAAAAAAAAGGAAACTTTCACAGTGGCCATGGATTTGTTCAAGCGTACAAGAGTTTACTGAAACTCGAGTCCAATTAGGATTGCAGCAAAAGCTGTGATAAAGAATTAAAGTCCCCAGACAATTATCCACTCCTCTCATTGGCATCAAAACAAAAACAGAAAGAGAATAAACACTGCTGTCAAATGAATGGCTTTTTGTGCAGTTTAATTAATAAATTCACTAATTATCAGGGTTAGTTTTTTGGAGGGGCTCTGATTACTCAATCGAATGATGTTTTGCTTGTGTTTTTGTTTACTTAGATGCCCTACTTGTTATAATGATGTGACCTCACATCTTTGAATGCCACAGTCACAATCACTTACAGTTCAATTCAATTAAGTTCAGTTTATTTATATAGCATCAAGACACAACAGAAGTCATCTCAGGACACTGAAGGAAGTTAATAATATTTATCTGAGGAGCAGACTGTTTTGAATGTTACTCCATCACAGAACTCTCATCTTAAGTATGAAGGCAACAGTGGGAAGGAAAATCTCTCTCTTAAGGAAAAAACCTTTATGCCCTCAATGACCATGTGCCACACCCTAAGGGCTTAAGCTACCATCCGTACATGGCATTTATTTTTGTTCATGCTGTAAAACATTAAAAATAAGTTAGAATAATGTTTTCATGTTTTTTTTTACAAGATTTAAACTGCAAGTGATGTGAACTCCTAAACATATACTGTACTGTATATAGGTACACAAACTTATTTTTCTCCTGTATCTTTGTTACAGTAGTAATTGCACAGCATTACTACAAACATGAAATATCAAATAAATTATTAGTTTAGGAGAAACATATCTTCCTCCTTCCTGATAACTGCAGCTCTGGCCACCCTGAGGTTGTTATCTTACACACGTGAATCCCTCCGCATGATAGTTATTCCCCATCTTTGACAAAAGAGATTATTACAACGGGAGCTGGATGCGGGTCACCAGTCACTGCAGCCAGCTAGCTGTTTTTAACAGTGGGCCTCAGGCCTCCTCTCGGACCCCAGATCCACCTCAAGCCCACGATGTTCCCCCGACTTGGATCTCCCTCAGAAGCGACAACTCACACTATCAATAAATCAAGGAAACGTGAATTCAGTTTTACCAGTTGTTTTAAAATCAAGGCAGGAAAAGGTTACGGGTTACAGCGCTGGCCTCTCCAGTCTATGACGCAATCAGGAACTGGAAGGGGCCGATGTTTCGTGTCATTACAGATTTATAGGCCCTAGACTCCTCCTTCGCAGAAAGGGAGCACAACCTGTCACGTGTATGAGGGGGAGTGACCAAGTGTGATCTCAACGGATCTTACGTGGTTTGGCGTGTAAGGAAAAGATGAGACGGTGCTTCAAAAGCCTTTTTATATGATGTAGCGAGCAAAATGAACTCTATTCCTTCATGGATATTGAATCTCTGGGAGACTTTTAGAGTTGCTGACCCCATTTAATCCAGTTAGAACTGGGTCATAATGTCATTATAATCCCATTTCTGGGCAGAGGGCTACATTCTGTGTTTCCTTTTGTGGACCATCAGCACTTCCTTTTTGGAGTTTTACAGTTAATGTGAATCCTACTGAAGAGGGACACACATGAATACTCTGAAATTCCAGTGTTTTCTTAAAAAATGTATTATGGTTAGACCATGTGGAAGCAGTTCAAATTGCAGAGTTTCAAGTAAGAGAATGAGTTTGTCTAGTAGCGATTTGTAGATAAGAATACAATGTATTGCCAAACTGTTTATCCTTCTTGGTAATCTCTATTTTGTTACCTTAAAATATAGTATTTAAATAGATTTTTAATTTGAGTAAATGCAATAATTCTATGAAAATACACAATAATAAAAAGATTAGGTTAAATGGACAAACTGTTTAAAAAATGTATTTAAAAAGTAAAATAAAATGAAAGTTGTGTCACTAGTCACTTTACTAAACAGCTCAGCTGTTCCCTTCATAATAAAATGCACCTGCGAGCATGTTAAGGGTCAAATGATTGCGGCTTTTTTATTTTTATTTCATTACATTGAATACTGCTTTTACGCTTATTAAAATCCAATCCAGTTCCAGGTTGTAAAAATAAAAAAATAAAAAAGTGCTGAGATGCATGAATAGTTGGCAAAGCATTGCATTTTGATGACTAAGTGAAATAGGGTTTCTTGCACATGAAGCAGCTTGTTTAAGTTAAATAAAAAGCTAAATTATAAAAACAAGTGCATCTATGTTAATAAATTATATTTGTGGTTATTTATATTTACCAGCTACACAAACTACATGTCAAGTTGTAGAAGTTAGTAAGCTTTTAAATTGATTGTGAATAATGTTCACCTCTCATTTGGCTACTTTCCACCTGCTTCCTTTGTTTTGTTGAAATTAATAAAAAAAGGCAAATTATTCTCTGGTTCCAGTTCTAAAACTTTTAATGTGCATTTGAACAGCACATTTTTCAGTACTAAACGCAGGAATTTGGCTTAATCATAAAAAAAGAAACTTTTTTGTCTGTGCTAAATCAGGAAGCTCAGACTCTCAATTGGAAAAAAAAATGAAAAAGACCTTAAATGGGAGCTATATTTCTCAATTCTGTCTTCTGGGAATTATTTTCCACTTTACAGAGGCATGGAGGCTTTTGATAACAAAGATGCCTTCTCAACCCTGGCAGATAATAGTCTGCAAATTGGGTTTAAGTGGTAAAGGTGTTGCTGCGTTTTAACAAGGCAATCCTTTATCGAAGCTATGTTTGTGCCTTTGTGCTGCACATGCAGAAGCTTGGCAATGAATTCTGCCACAAACTGGAGAGCATTTGTGTCCTAATAAGCCAAGAAACAGGCATGTGTGCTTCACAGAGAAAAAGTGTGGAAAACCGTATTACTGGTTAAATAAAGCTTCAAATGAGGGTAACACAAAGAGATCTATGATGTCTGACAGCAGTAAACTAACGGCATTCATTAAATCAGGGTCACCAAAGAGGGTCATAAGTAAAAATGCTAAAACTCACTAAATGAGCAACATTAAAACAAGTAAATAAACTGGATAAAGTTAATGAACATGCCTAATTGGTATATCTAATCAGATGTAACTTATTAACCTTTATGTAGTGTTAGGGTCTTTCTGATCTGGTTTTCCACAATGAAGATAATACAAGTATTTTTAACTCAGTACTTTATTAACTATTCTTTTAATTTAACAATTTAACATTTTAACAAAGATGAGTGATTCAGTTATCTGCTTTGTAAAGATTTATTTATACACTTTTGATCATTGATATTGTAAAGATGACATCAGTGCATCAGTGCATAAAATATATTTGTGTATTTTACATTTAGAAAATCTAAGTAAATCAAAACCTTTATTATTAAAAAAAAAAAAAAACATGTACCGTATGATATGATCCTAAACTATTAATGTAAGATACAAAAGACTGAAAAAAGGAAGAGGGTAAGATTCAAAATATTTCAAAAGATTTTAAGAATAGACATTGCCCCGTGCGGGTGGCCCTGGGGGTTGGAGTGTACCTCCCCAGCACCTGTATCTAGAAGTTTCTTAAGAACTCCCCATAGCCTCAACCTGCATGACAGTGCTGAAACTGCCTCTGAAGTGCCAAAGTTATGAGGCATTCAAAGACAACCTTGATGCATATGTGAGAAGTACAGATTTTGGATTTGAAATGTTTTTTTTTTGTTGTTGTTTTTTGGCTTGTGATATTCTTAGCCTCCTAGGACCTGGCATCCACATATGCAAGAGTTCAGGCCTTAGGAGGTTTAAGTAACAGAGTAAGGAGAATTATACAAAAACATATCAATCTTTTTTTTTTTTTTTTTTTTTTTTTTTTTGCTTGTGAGATCGATAAAGTAACAGTAAGGATAATTTTACAAAAATCATTTCATTGCAACATTTTCTTTTTTTGTGTTGTTGTTTAGGCCTTTTTTGGGCTTGTGGGGTTATTAAAGTAACAGGAAGGATTTCAATGCAACTAAGTGGAAATGTTCAAGGAAAAAGAGGTGCAGTGCTGGATCATTGAAGCTTTTATGCAGTCCACTGATGAGGAGGAAGTGATTCCAGGTGGGACAGCAAGCCTGTAAACAAGCAAATGCGGAAACGGTTGTCCTCTAGTAGGAGAACCCCCAGAAATCTATGGACGCAACAATCCCTTTTATCAATTAAAAATGAGTTTGGTAAAAATATTTTTCCTTGTTGAAATGAAAACACTTTATTACAGAGCAGATTTGTTAAATGTATTTATGTATTTATTGCTTTATTTATGAAATTCAATCAACCTGAAGGCAGCATCAGAAAACAGAAGGAAATGAAAAATGTCATCTGGTAAAAATCCAACAAATAAAACAAATGGCTGCTGTGTCCCACTCAGTCTTACACTTCTATCCAGGTTTAAAATAACATTATCAATGAAAATAAGTAAAAGCAAGTTACTCTTTCTTTGATTCATTAATAAAGATATTGAGAGTTCAAAACAGTTTTTAAAAGCAAAAAAGCAAAGTATTAGGACTGCAAAGATTTCTAGTAGCATTTTCAAGCTGTTATTCTCGGAAAATGCATCTGTAAAATGCATCTATCCTTAACCTCCTGAATATATTTTATTATTTCAGAACCGTTTGTTTCTTGTTCTAGTCTGAACTTATTTCCAGAATGTTAGACATAAACTATGGTTTGCCATCATCTAAAGTGTGTATTTTTGTTACAGTCAGGTTCAGACATAAAGCAGGAAACCTAGAGAAGCTTTACCTAAAGCTCTGTGTGTGATCATTATGGGATTTTTATGCTGTTCAGTTTCATCTGTCAGACTCATGAGGACAAAAAGAAGGGAATGCATTTTTGATGTCAGTGAGAGAGATGATAGCGTGTTTGTCTGAAGACATTTCTCAAAATCATTATCAATTTTGAATAACCCGTGGGACTCCATACACTTACTGGTTTTGTGCTTCCCTTTCCTTTGCTTGGCGTGCTCTCACAAAGAGAAACTTTCTCAGGAGTATGAGAGTTCTCCTCTCAATCGTTTTCTGTTATCATCAAAGTTGACACGAAACCACAGCATGTCCAAACTTCTTTTTTTCATAAACTGCCTTACTTTGTTCCTGCACAAACTTCTCCCTCCCACTGTGCGTATTAGTGGTGTTAAAATCATTGTTTTCTTTCTTTATCTTAACTTCTGTGCTCTATTTAAATTTTAAAAGAATGCATTCTTAGAGTACTGTAGTTGATCTTTTACCACCAAACAACTTTGAGATGTCAATTCAATTCAGTTTATTTATAAAGCACCAAGTCAGAACAGAAGTCATCTCAGAACACTGAACACAAACATTCACCTGCATTAAAAAGCCAATTAGTAGAAGTTATGTATCTAAAGACGACAGCAGATTGCGCTGAATCTTCACTTTGTCGCAGTCTCCTGTCCTGAGCAAACACAAAGGAAACAGTGGAAAGGAAACACTCCCTTTTAACAGGAAGAAATATCCAACAGAACCAGACCCAAGAGGAGCGAGCATTTGCTTCAACCAGCTGGGGTTTGAGAGGAACAGGAAGGAGGAACTAAACTTTCTTCTGTCAGAAGAAAATATCTTTGAAGGAGTCCGGATGTTTGGCATCAGGTCAATAACAAGAAGAGATTAGACTCTGTGTTCTAGGTCTTTGCAGATTGCTTCCTACAGATCAGGGGTTCTCACACGTTTTGGGTTCAGTGACACCTTACAGGGGAGAAAAAGTTTCAGGGACCCCTCATAACCCTCATGTTTATTAAATAATTTTCTTCAATTTATCTCTTTAATGCAATGGAAATATTCATGTAACATAAATACTTAAGACCCGTTCTTTAACAGTTTTAATACAATTTCTATACTTTTAAACATGGGGTATTTTTCATTCAAGACACTTCATTAACATAATTTTTGATTTCAACTTCCAAAAATTTCAGTTTTGAGAAAATTAACAGCATCGAAAACCACTTTAAAACTTTACCTATTCACATAATGAACATAATAAATGTATTGCCTCTTCTTCAAATTATTACAGAAGACTCTTTAAATAAAACTGAACAGAATCATAACAGCAGTCATTCCAAGTAACAGGGCTTCATTTGTAAACTGATAGATGCCGCAACATAAATAGCAGGCAATGGGCGAGAAGGAGGGTCTTGGGGACCTCCTCCAGAAATTTTTGAATAAAGTAGATGGGATTTCCTGCATTTTTGGTGTATTTTAATGAGTTGTTAAACATCTATGTGCTTGTAAAAAATATATTTAGTTATTTTATTTTTGCGGACCCCCAAGCACCAACTTGGTGACCCCCAGGTGTCCGGGGACCCTAGTTTGAGAACCGCTGCTATAGATAGCTCAACAAACGGATGTTGGGTGACTTTAGAGGTCTCAAAAATACCTCTGTCATGCTCTGAGGCATTCCTTTACAACTTTTATGGGACTCATTGCTTTCCTGCTACGAGGAAAAAAAAAACAAAAATTAAGGAAACGGTAAGATCGCTCACAAAGATGACCTCTGTTGTCTCCCGTGTGTCTTCATCTTCATCTTTTATAACTTGTCTGTGCCTTTAACTGACTTTTTGAAATTCAACATAACTCACACACCTTTAAATAATTAAGATGCAACAAAGCTCACTGTTGCATCAGGTTTTCAGCCACCATACTGCGCGTGCTTCATCCTGACTGTAAAGACGACAGCAGAGGAAAGGAAAGACTGCATTTCTGTAAGAGAATAGCGAGATGCTACAAATGGAAAGTTTAGTTTAAAAAGAAGCCTGCCTGGTGATGAGCGGCTGAGGTCAGGTGAGAGCTGTGCTGCGTGTTACATGGCAGGACACAGGTAAACTAAACAAATACGATTAAATTCAGGTAAGCCGATATATTAAATTAAACATAAAAAATATTGTTCATATTAACCTCTGCCTAGTGATTCAATAAAAACAAACTGGACGAGGAGACCGTGGGCAATCTGGACAGTTATCTGGACGAGTGTTTTGAAAACGTTGTGATGGGTAAACCACAGAAAAACACCACACCCACCGCCACACCAACATCTAAACGCACACGTTCAGAGAGCTCAACCGGCACGTCCACGTCTGCAGAGAAAAGCTTCACGGATGTTCTGGACTCTAGATAAGAAGCTATCCAGCTTAGATGCCTGTCTCGCACTGGTGGAGGTTCTACACAAGGAGTTCCAAGCACTACGGGAATCTTTGGAGTTCAGCCAGGCTCAGGTGGCGTCGCTCGCTGCAGGGAACCAAACTCTGTGGGATAACGTAAAACAACTCAGAGAAGATGACGCAGGTGTCCGGGTAAAACAGGAAAATCAAAGAGTCCATCCTGGATCTTCAAGCTCGGAGCATGCGGGACAATCTTGCCTTTTCTGGTATCCCAGAACGAGCAGCGGAGGACGCTGAAGTTACAATCCGTGAGTTTATCCAACATCAGCTGAAACTCCCGAGTTGGTTAAAAACATCACATTCCATCGCGTCCACCGGCTCGGAGGTAAGAAGCCCGATAAGCAACCTCCGCCAATTGTAGCTAAATTTGAGCACTATAAAGAAAAAGAGCAGGTCAGAAGTCAGGGCAGAGAGCTGCGTGGGACGAACTTCAGT
>JARVGS010000789.1:18079209-18090753 GCA_031762315.1 Hypsolebias antenori | reverse complement strand
AAGCCATTGCTTCTTCCTGCTCCCTTTTTGAAAAATTTGTTTAGTTTACAGAGTATTTTGGTAGAAATATTTGTTTTTATTTATGTTTTTTGTTTTGTTGAAATTGTAACTCTTCAAAATGAAACAAAAAAGAAAGAAATCAACGCAATGAAACATCTAAAGCATGCAGAATAACGGCCCTTGACAACTGTAGAGTTACTAAATTCTGATCTGGCCTTGATGGAAGGATCTAAAAGTAGAACTCCTGCTTCTCAGTGTCTAAAGATCCAGTTGAGGGGATGAGGTTGACTTTGGATGGATGGATGGATGGATGGATGGATGGATGAATGGATGGAGTTCTTCATATAGAGTAAAGTTTCTCTTTACCCAGGGTTATTTTCCAAGCACTCTCTCAACACCTAATGAAACAAAGCATTCTGCAGAAAAAAATTCAGAGTACAACGGCGGTAAGGTAAAAAGGTTGGACGTTGTCCGAGTCCCTCACTAATGATGTTTATACGTATCTAAATAAAGCCAGCATGAGAAAGTGCTGACACACTCAGAAAATCCTCACGCTTTTCTGTTGCCAACTTAATCCAGCTTCATATTTTCTAAGATTAACGTTGCCCTACTAACTCCCACCCCGAATTCTTAGTGATACAGTTCCAATTAAAGACTAATCATAAAAGGAACTTAATCCATTTGAGAAATACACACATTACATATTGGGGCTTTCACATGGGATACAGGAGATTGTAGGTAATGATGATGTACAATCTAATAAGATTTTTGCTTCTGTCAAATCAGACACTTATTAGTATTCATATGCTTGTCCAATTAAGCCCTCTGATTAATGTGCCAATCAATTGAACTTAATGATTATTGTTATGAAACAATGCAAGATTACATTGATAAACCTCATTCCAGCACCAGGAGGTTCTGATTAGTGAGGAAAATGCCAAACTGGTAAGAAAACATGAGGAGGAGAAGTGGTCAAAAAAGCTGGAAGTGTCAGAAAAGGTGGAGTATGCATCTAACTACATACAATTAAAAATGGATTAATAAATACATATTCAAAGACTAAAAACTGCAGTTTTTAATTTCTCACCCTGTAGTATGTGAAAGTGTGGGATTCCTAGGTTTGCCTGTTATAATCACTTCCCCCACAGCTGATGATGATCCAGTCAAGCCACCATTCCACACCTGCATCTTATCCTGTTCACTACTCTACACAGTACGTAAGGACTTAGCAATGATTCATCTGACGTTGGAGCATTAAGTTACTTTATTCCTTGCTCGTCTGTGTCCTTCCAAGTCATCTCTGCTTCCTGCAAACCAAATATCGGCCTGGATCAACTTCATACCACCATCGCTGTGGGAGTGTTTGGTCATCAGAGGGTGTCATACGCTCACACCTGCAGACAATGTGCTCCTGATGAGGATCCAAGGTGTATATAAGGCAGTTGAAGACTCTACTTCGACACTGGAGCATTACCCTGCCTATGGTTCATGCTCTTAGCCCTTTGTGTACTTCTAAGTCTTGTGAATAATTACCTTTCTCATATGATCTTTCCAGTGAACCTCCTGAGACCTACCTGAGTACTTGGAACACTTACCTGTGCACCTTCAGCTGCTCTCCTCACCCTCCAGCCTCATGTCCTCCTATTCTCTTTGGATCTTCTCGTGGTTGTAAAGGATTCTGGAGCCCAACACATACCAACCATCCACTCAGGTTCCTGAGTTATCATTCGCTGTAAATAAAAGCACTGAATGTGTGATCCTAACATACTAATAACTCGTGTGTGTCTGAGTTGTTCATCTTCAGTCCTTTCATTCCGCTCTTGTGACAATCGCCCTGTAGCTCTCTCCAACACTACTTACAGTATCTCTTGGATCAAACAATCCACAACTTCTAAGAACCACTGGATCGCCCCTCTCACAGCCTGCGAACAAACAAACTACAGTAAGACCTCTACAATAAATGAATATTACAAATCACTGGTCCTCAAACCCTGATATTATTCACCTCTATCTTGTTTCCCTTTCAGCAGCATTTCCCATCCTCACTTGTAAATAAAGACACCTACCTTTTCTACATTCAAGTCCTTGTCATCAGTCTTATCCTTGGGTCATGTTCCCGTTTTTGATTTTCTACATCTGCCTTATAGTTGTCTGTTTTGCTACTTTGACTCTTTGTTTTAACTTGTAAAAAAAATGTATTCCTCTCTTATGATTGTCTATTGTTGATTGTCCATGGAAAATCTACTGTTGCTGTTGTCATCATTCTTTGTTTGTAGCCAGGTCTCTCTTGTAAATCTGAGTCCTCGAGGCTCAATGGGATTAACCTGCCTAAATAAAGGTTGAATGAATGAATAATGACAACAATAGATAATCATAAAAGATGCATACAAATTAATTTTTTAACAAGTTAAAAAAAAACAATATAAAACTTTTGGACTAATATATAAGTAATATAATATAAAATATAATATAATATTAAAACTTTTGGATAATATAAAACCAATATAAAAATATAATATCAAACTACTGTAAAACTTTTGGACTAAAATAAGCCAAAACTTTTTTCTGGTAAGTGTGGCCTGTTTTACACTGAACCGTAAAGGTTCAAAAGAGCAAACGTATAGTAAAAAATAATTATTACTATTATATTATTATTATTATCATTATTATTATTTTTTTTTTTTAAGGTAACAAATATATTTCCCAAGAGTCCGTTTACAGAAAATGTCTGGTATTGGAGATACATATTTTTACCAAGCATGCTAACAATGCTACAAGAAAAGGCCTGGAAATGTCTTCAAGATTATCCGTCTTAAAGAATATTTATTTTCTAATTCACTTTGACTACGTTAAATACCGGTAACTATTTGGCCCTCGTGAAACAAAATGGTTCAGTGTGACTCAAGCTTCCTGGTCTCTGTCTGCAGGTTACACTGTGTGGTCCCATAACCTGGTAGCAATCTCTAGACTCCGCAGCTCCAGCCTTCGTGTCCTGACCGTCTCTGAAGAGAGCATCGACTTCGATCCGGACCAGTCTCTGTACATGGAGGGAGACCCGGTCCATAACCTGGTGAAGGAGGTTTCACTGGGCCTGAGTCGTGTCTGGCACCCTTGCTTGGACTCCAGCGGAGTTTTGTCTGAGCCCACCCAGCACTTCCACCGCGAGCTGCACGCCTTCTGCGTGGGGATGTAGGCAAGAGGGGGCTAACCCAACCCGACACATCACAGCTGAAGCCGTGCTAAGACCAGATCAGGCCAACCAATTCAGGTCAAGTCATTCCCCAAAACAGACCTGAGCACAGATTTAGATTTTTCATGATTTAAATACATCTTTGGATTCTTATTATTCCCCAAAAAAAAATCAAATAAAGAGACATTTAGTTGGAGGAAATTCTTATCTGTGTCCTAACAATTGGAAAACTAAAAAGATTTTAAAACAAGTCATACACACTTGACCTGGTCTGGTCTTCTGAAAGTGTTCAGCGCTTTCTTTCATCCCCTTAATAACCTTCAGAGCCTCTGTAAAATGTAACTGATTTGTTTTCTGTCTTTCCTTTTTTTTTTGTTTGATTGTTTCCCATGTACCCCTGTTCTGTGTATTATCGTTTTATTTCCTGTGTGGCAGTTACCTTGCCTGTAAAGGCTTCGTGTGCATTTAAATCCAGTTTTATTATCCTCCTGCGCACAGCTGGGACAGGACAGGCAGGTTGAGTGATAGAGCCATGGTTGGAGTGTGTAAATCAACAACTTCCTGAGTAGCCTTGTTACTCTGAAAGATGATTTTGTGCACTTGCTCCAGAGCATTGTCAACAGGCTGGGAATGTGGCAAGCTGTGGCTAATCAGTTTTGATGATTCAGCAGCAGGATTATGTTTAAAAAGGGGCATTTCAATGTCAAAACGTTTTACTATCCTCCCTGAGCGCCCTACTTGTGGTACTGTGGAGATTACTGTTACAGCCACCACACTTCCCATCCTGCTCAGTTTCTGGTGAACCTTGATAGTTTGATCAACTCTCAGAGCCAAACTAAAAAAAAACAACACATTGTTAATGTGTTATGTTTTGATCTGTAGTACACTGGTTGTAAATCTTTACTCCTCTTCTTCCATTATTCTGGATTTTTCCATCCAACTTTCTGATTCAGAGCCCTATTTTTCAGCTCTGCTGTTTGGTATCCATGTTGTAATTTTAATTACTTCCTGAAATGGGCATCAGAAGGGCTCTGATATCTTGGATCATTCTAGAGAGAAGAGGCTGCTTTTACTGTTTTGTTTATGTCATGTATAATTATTATTGTTTTATTTTTTTTTAACAATATCTTTGTACTTTCCTCCAAGTTCTTGGTGAGATTGTGCTAAAACAGCAGCAGTATTCTGTAGGCGCCGCTCTCAGGAGGCAGATATACCAGCAGTACTGTAAGGAACCAGTTTCTCACCGAAGAACATTTCAAGATTAAGAGTAGAGGAGGAAAATGGATACACTGAATGTAATGGCTCACGTTTAACTGTGAGCTTTGTGTTTTTCCATCATGTGCTTACTCGACAGCCGTATTTGTCCCAGAAGTTTGGCAAATGCATATCTTGCCAGGGCTGTTGGATTGTTAAAAACTTTAAGTTTGAACATCGTATGCTCCACTCAGCCAACACTGCTCCTTTTTTTTTTTTGTGTCGTCGGCACGTTTAGCACAATAAGGTTTCAGGACGTGTGGTTCGTTTTAGTGGCTGAAAGTTTCTCTGTCACCTCAGGGAGGCTTGTAACATCGCTCTGATCAGAACGGTGATGTTGATGAGAAGGATGTGCGAAACAATCAGTTTTTTCCTCTTTAGTCACAGTTGCCTTGCAAACACCCCCAGTCTCTCCAGGTAGTGTTCTTGTTGTGGATGTTGTTTTTCTTGCCATCCGATAAACCCTCATTTTGCTTTGGTTTAGAGGGTTAACGAACCTAATCATACATTTGTTTTCAGAGATTAAGGTTGATAAAGGCTTAAGAATGGCAAGACCTAGCTGCTCATTGCACATGTTTGTATCTATGCTGTCGATATGTGACCTACTGGGCCTAAAAAGAATGTCTGAGCTGAAGGGATGATGTCTGTCAGACCCAGACGAACTTGTTTCTTTGATATTTGTTCACAAAGTGCTAACATGTTCGCACATGTTTAGACCAAATGGCTTGAGTTCATGACAGGTGTGAGCATCATTAGATGCTAACTGAGCCCAGATGATGCTCCAGCGTTGTAACTGCTGTGCTCTGGTGTCTTATGAAGACATTTTTTGGGAGGTTTTAAGAAGAAAATTAAGTTAGGATGAAATTCATCAGAAGATAGTCAGCTCAGGCATTGTTAAGACAAAGGTTGTAGAATATGAAGGTCCATATTAAGTTTTGTTAGTTTACAAGGCTGACTTGCAGTTGCTTTGTTTTTTCCTGATATGAAACTGTTGTCACCCAGCACTTTATAGCTTCAGAACGAGTCGAGCCTTGTGATGGGCCTGTGGTTACCAAATGTTTGCTCTCAAGTTAAGGGACCTTGATGGTTTTGCCATGATAATCTGTGAAGTCCTTGGTTCATATCTCAGGATAATGCACTTTGGTACCAAGAGTTTCTTTGTAAAGCTATCTGTGGCTGTTTAGAGCGCTGCACACTCAAACACCTACAAAGGATGGAAATGCCAACGCAGTTTTCTCAAAACAAAAGTTGGTTATTGTGTTCTGGTCCTTCCCTTTTTTTAAGATCCCTCGTTTGTCCATTTTATGTGCGTCATTTGAAGCATTGGAAGGTCACACTGTTCTGATTCCAACTGCGTGAAATACGGAAAGCTCAGCTTTTTTTTTTTTATTATTTGAATGTGGATCTCAGCTAGTAAACAATTGTATTTATTTTTCCAAACAAAACTGCTTCTTCCTCTGTTTACTAGTCTCAGATCAGCCATGTGGAGTTTTTGTTTTTTAACCAGTTCTAATGATCGTGAGCAAGGAAAACATTTTGGTTATAATATTCCCACTCAAGCATTGCATAAAACATAACTCTACTTGTAAGTTTCCTCATTAGACGTGCAGAAAAACTTATTTCTGGCGTGATGGTCCCTAAACAGACAAGATAAGGTGAATGTATTGATAAGCTTTCATTATAGACATGTTCTTGGAAGCATTTATGTGACAGAACTTGAGAAACTCAATCCCCACTAAAAAGTACAATATTTACCTTTAAATGCCATTTCCATGAGCAAAGTCCTTAACAAATTGGGATTGCTCATTTTAAAAGCTATCACGGGGAATAATCCCCATGTGCTGCTGATGAAGGGTAAATTTTGAGCCATGTGAAAGTTTCTGAAGTCTCACTAAACTTCATCTTTAAGTCAGCAGCTCTGTTACACGTTGGTTGTTGCTGATTTTAGTTCACAGTTTAAATAAGCAGCGTCACATGTTTCCACGGCTGCTGTTTCTGTACTAGTGATTTAACTTCTCTTGGAGTGTTCCTGGCTTGTTGTGTGTGTATGCAGTAAAGCTGTGTGAACAAGCTGTCAGTCACAGAGCTCTCGTACATTGTGCGCACACCTGAGAGGATGCACGTGTGTGTGTGTGCTTGACGGGAGGTGAGGATGCTCGGCCGTGGAGTCGTATCACTTCTGCCGCTGCACGAATCAGGAACAGAAACCGTTTGCTCTCAGGGTACGGTTGGTTTTCTTAGAGGAGGATGGACGCCAACTATAGCTCAGGCCTCGTGTGGATCTGTTCTCCTTTTGTCTTGTTTGAAGCTGCCAAAGATCACAGTGGAGCAAGCTAAACCCAGACACAGGTCTCTCTGAAGTGCCCGTCAATAAACAGACACTGTATTGTTTCATCCTCAACGCCCTTGTCTGATACTTGGTGATCTGACATTTCTCACTAAACGATATTTTCTTTGTTGTGCTTTTGAAGCTGTCTGTGCTATACTTCAAACCTTACTGCTCTTGGAACTTGTCAACAGCCATGTCTTGTGGTTGGAGAGAACAAAACCAAAGTAGACCTATAAGAAAACCAGTCTTCTCTTGGTAGCTGTCTGTAGAAATGAAATGCGTGTACTGGGATACATTACTGCACGTTTCCCTTCAGTGTTAAAAAAAAAAGGGTTAGGAACATTGTTGCACATCTTTAAACAATTGTTACCTCCGAATGGCTTTCAGGGTGCATTGTTGCCGAGACATCGTTAATCAGAGCCAGACTTGTTCAATCTAGCACAGATGCACAGAGTGCCGGGCTCAGAGTGCTTACCATCATATCCCTCCATACATTTCTTTCTGACCTTCACATGTTTTACTGTGAGGAGGGAGGCAAGGTAAAAAGAAAAAGCACAAAGAGGTTGGTTTGATTTCAGAACATTCCCACAGATGCTTCCAAATGTTTCTGTTACTGATAGCAGCTCATGGCCTTGGGTAATGCCAGCGAGCCTGAAATGATGTGAGCTGCACATATACCAGTTTTTTTTTTAAGCTGCACACTTGTTTTGCTACTAAGAAGAGGACATTCAACATTAAAGGGGAGGATTGCTCAGGCTGTCTTATTAGCGTACTATGTGACTACAATGTGTGCATGGTGATAAATCTCTGAAAACTGTTGTGGTATATATTTTTTCACTTTGAAAGACCTGTTTGTGAAAGAATTGTGCTGATGAGTTGCGTCAGATTAGTGCAGTGGGAGTGTGATACCATTCAGAAGCGTTTCTAATGTGCGTTACGGTGCGTCAGGTCACTTAAAGGGCCTTTTGTGTCCCATGCACAAAAAGTTTCAAATGCAAACAACTTGTTGGGACTGCGTTACACATGAAGGCAAACTGCATTGTCTGTTGAATTAGCTGGCTTGACATTGTAAACCAGTCCAGCAGGTAAAGATCAGCTGGAGAAAGCTGGTTAATAGGATGCATGTTTGTTTTTATTGACCTTGCTTACACAGAGGTTACGCTAGATTTATACAGCACATACAGCCGGATGTTTCGCAGAGATATATGCTGAAAACTGAGAGAGATTTATAGATCTTGCCATAAAAATGGTTTTAAAAGCTTATTATGTTGTGTTTCCAGCCAGCTCTGTCTGCCTGTTGTGTATTAATAGTTATCCTGAAAGGTTGCAGGGCTCCTGAAATGTCAGTGCTAGCTCTGATTCATTCCATCTGAAACAGTTGTGTTTAAACTGTTGTAACCCCAGAACTGTAAGTTGGGTTCTGATACCTAACAGCCAATACTGAACTCACTGAGTGCACGTGTTTTCTTTAGTACCAAAGCTGCAGCTCCCATCAGATCTGCACCGGCGAAGATGCAGAGTCAGAGTTACAGAAAGACACTCATTAAAGGTTGCTAGTTTTCTGTCCACCTTGCCAACACCATGCCAACTTTGTATTTTTGATGCTCAGGATATTTGCTTTGTTGCAGGAAATAAAAGTAGCTGATGGAAGAAGGAGTATCGTTTTTGAAACATCTGATGAAAGGAAGGTTATCATCGCATATTTGGTTTTTTTTTCCCCTAAATCCTACAACCTTAGACAAATATCAGTACTTGCGAGATGGATTAACCTTACAGAGAAATTCAAATTAACATACTGGCATGTTTCAGTGACACGAACGTGCACTGCTTTGCCATCGGTGATGTGTGAAAATGTAGGCAGATGTGTAGGAGGCTCTCATTGCAACAGTTGGGCTCTCGGCAGGAAGTTTGGATTCTCCAGTATGAAGAACAAACTATGAGCAGATTATTTCTGCTACATCGTTCCGGAAACGAACTGACAAAAAGGCACTGAAGAGATTTGTGAAATGCCCATGTTTATGAAGGAACTGATGACTATTCATGCTCACTGGCAGTCAGCCTTCATTTAGATCTCAGATACTGTGGATAGGATGTTCCTGGCTTCTAAACAAAGTCTTTCTTGTCAAGTCTGGAGAGCCAAACCTCCTAATTAACCAGGCAGGCAGGCCTGCTGCCCAATCCAGCCTCACAACTATGCAAGAAGAATGCATATAATCCAAACTTTGTCTTTTTGTTTTTATATTTGCTTTCTCTTTCCTCGCTCTCTCACTATCGCAGAGTCGAATTGAAGATGTAACCTAATAAGAACTTGCAGTGACAATACTTGGCCTTACGATGATTTGTGAGATCTTGAATCGTTTCGTCTTGAGATGTTTTGATTCTGGTCAGCCAGCCCAGCAGCAGCAGCGGTGATGGCAGGCTCACTCTTGGTCTCTGTGAGACTGGCTAGACGGCCCCAGTTTTATCGTGGTACGAATGTTGTGCATTTGTTTAAAATCAGGACAGTTTGCAATAACAGGAGTCTTACTAGTGGCCACAAAGGGGCAAAAGCAGTGCTGACAGCGCCCGGCTGCATCTTTAGAAAACCATAGAGGAAGAAATATAAACTATATAAATATATATATATATATATATATATATATATATATAAACTCACACAGTGCATATTTGTATAGGTGTCGACAATGCATTACCGTGTTATACTCTTATGCAACACTTGTCCAGGTTCAGTTTATGAACATGAAGTATATTATAAAATCACACAGACTTTGTAAATCTGAATTTATGTTATTGTGTGTGTTGTTGTTGTTTTATGTTTTTGCAGAAGTAGTTTTAACCATCAATATTGTTGAATGTTCAGAGTGCAAAGCTTCCTTCTGTGTGACTGTGTTCGCTAAAGTACGCGCTGGGTTTTATCCTCCTTTGTGTAAGCAGGGAGCCAGACTTCACCCAAAACACAGCTGGACGGACTTCATGGACCACTGAGCAGATTTCAAATATATGTCTGCAACTTTAAAAACCCACTCTGCAGACTTATAAACATTACTCTCCATACTGACTCACCTTAATTACATCAGCAGACAGACTTAAGGTGTCATAAAAAAAAAATTAAAAAAAAAAAACTTTTAGCTCATAATTTGGCCCAATTTAAATTTCCCCAGCTGTGTTTTGGAGTAGTCTACAGGGACAAAGCTCTCTATCCAAGAGGACATGTTTTATTGAAAATTTGTGTTGATTCACCATCCTGTTGTAGAGAATAAGGAGGCCACAATGGAAACCAAAAAAAAAAACCTCCGAACTGACATGAATGGACTCAATAGACCAACCTGCCGAATGTTGATTTATTGTTGAATGAATGCTTCCTTTTCTTTTAGCCAGTGAATAAAACAATAGAAAGTTGTCTCCTTTTATTGTTCTTCTTAATCTGTTGTTTCGGTTTAAATTAAAAGCTTGGAAATGTTTAGACACAACCCAAACACATATGAGTCAGACTATGGTTAAAGTAATAAAGATGGATCAAGTTGTATTTAACCAAAACGACTGAAACATACTTGGAAGGAAAAGCTATTCAACAAAGAAACAAAAAAAAACACATTTGAAAAAGATACATATTGAAAGTGCAAAGACAACGCTAGATGAAGGGACACCCAAGACGAGAGACAATTACTAAACAGGGGTAACAGTTTCTGGTTGCAATGTACACAAAAGAACTGCTGAACTTTCACATAGGAAACAGGAAGTGGTATTTTTTGAAGATAAAACACACATGAAAACTTTTCTTCTGCTCACTATTCATATGAAGATAAGTGTGTGCTCTCTTTAAAGAGTTGCACAGTAAATAAACCAAACTCCATAAGAGGGATTCCTTATAGAAAAACGTAAAGGGAGCTGAAGTAGGAAATGAACATAAAGGTCATGTTTTATATAGAAATGGGAATTTGCATTCAATGAATGTTTCAGTTCAAATATACAGTTGTGAATAGAAATAAATTGAAGTTCTAATATAAAAATCAAGTAGACCTCGGACCTTTTATCAGGTGCTGTTGAAGAGAATAAAGATAAGACAGAACCGAGTGAAAAAGTAGGTAAATTTAAAAGGTGTGTGTTCTCAAAGCATGTTGATTGGCACATAGAACACAGAGGTGGAGGCATCTGAGCCAAGTGAACATAAAACATAAACCAGAGTGTCTCTGCCTTCAAGTTGTACTCAGAAGTTGGCATTTTTGGTTCAAATGAGTGTAGTTGCAATGTGGATGCAGATAGCAGCCCTTCAGGCACAGCATCCAGAGACCCAGGAGAAACAGATGTTCTCTGCATCCATACTGACCACATCCAACACCAGTAAAAGCAAGAGGGTAGATGACGAGGTGATGGAGATCGTGCGACAGTTTGAGGATGCTAGCCAGCAAGAGGAGACACTGGGACAACTGGTCTGTCAAACGTGGTTTTGAAGCCACAATGACACATCTGCTCAGTAAATTTTAATTTGTATACAAAATTTTATATTTGCAGATGTACACAACTATTCAGTTCTTGAGCAGTTTCTTAAAACAGTTACCGGTAACATATTTTATTTATTTTATTTATTTATTTATTTATTTATTCATTCATTCATTTTATAATAATAAATACATTTAAAAAAACAACACAGAGATAACAAGAAAAAAAAGATATAAAATGAAAGGTGGCAGATGATCTTATTATATCTGCCCCTTATTCTCTAATAAACAATTCAAACAAACAACTCCATTTAACAACATTTAAATACAAA
>JARVGS010000789.1:18068181-18078572 GCA_031762315.1 Hypsolebias antenori | reverse complement strand
ACAGTATATATATATATATACACACACACGTGGGTGTGTTTATTTTTTTTTTTACATCTGACAAGGTGGAACCTGGAACGCGCTCGAGTCCTGCCTGTCGTCATTCCGACTTCCTAGGTTGGAGTTCCGATGTAAATTGAATGCAGCAGCCTTTCAGCACGTGACTAACTGCTAACTAGCAACAAGATGGCGGTGGCAGTGCGGAGTTTGCAAGATCAGCTCGAAAAAGCCAAAGAAAGCTTGAAAAATGTGGATGATACTATTCGCAAGCTGACCGGACGAGATCCCAATGATTCTAGGTAAAAATGTGAAAGCAAACATTTAAATTGTGATGCATTTACGGTTATTCTACCAAGATTTATTAGAGTCGACGTATGCTAACTAGCATGAGGTGGCTAAGTTCCAGGCGGGACGATTTTCGTGTTTTTTGATGTATTAATAAACTATTCTTACGTTTACTAATCGTGATTTTGCCATTTAGTTATAAGAAATTGTGGACCACTGTGTATGTACTTCTGCATTAAACTAACAACTGAGCTGATTTTAGGCCCAACGGGCGTTTTTTGAGTGCCATCATTGAGGAAGAAAGGCGAGGTACCGAACTGAATCGGATTTTTGGTTTACAGACCGGGACAGATGCGTCGGCTCAGCGGCCCCATGGCAGGCCTGGGACTGGGAGGAGGAGGTAGAGGCAGAGGATTCAACCTGATCAGGTAAAGACTAAAGCTGGCACACGTTTAGGCCCACCAGTGCCGTGTTAATACAAACGGCCTTTATTGTAAAACTGGGTCATAATGCACCTAAACATGCCTCAACTATATTTAGTGTGTGCACATGTTAGTAGATCCAACTGCTGAAGACTTACTAGCAATCACCAACAAAATATCAGTTAAGTCAGGTCCTCTAGCCACATTAAAAAAAAGGTTCAAACATTTCGTCTTTTATTGAAAAAACTTTGTCAGTCCGAGGAGCTGCACTAAACTCAGTCTTATAAATAGCCCTTTTCATAGTGAATCAACCAATTTGCTGGTGACAACCAAAACTAGCTGTTTGCATGATAAAGAAGGACCATCAGCCTAACGACTGATTGTTATTACCCTGATGGCTGCTTGCTATGCACAGAGGGCTGAGTGAGACTTGCAACAACAGCATTGTAAGAAGGACATGAAGGCCTCCGCCCCTGTTTTAATGATGGATGGGTTCTTTTCACAGATGTTCCATCCTCTACCAAACCAGCTTTCCTCCATCTGCATCTTCATCCCTGAAACATTAACCACTGGCCAGCAAACCACAGACTCCTGGCCTGATGATGTTGCTCTTTTTTGCTGTGCCATCCTTTTGGCCAGTGGCTGTTTAGTTTTCCCGATGCGTGTCTGTTCACAGTTGTTCTCCTGGCACTGAACAGCATACACAATATTACTCTGTGCCGGGGGGGGACTGGATCTTTGGGATGAACCAGTCTTTGCTGTAATGTATTTTGGGGTTTTAAAGACACTGAGATGTCATGTTTAGAAAATAAACATCTCTTGTTTCTCTGAACCTCCTGCAACATGAGAATGACCACTGGTGTAGTCTGGTTTCTAGACCAAGCTCCTTAGATATCAGCTGAAAGGAAACCTGCTTTATGATTAATTCAATTCAGTTTATTTATATAGCATAGCGCCAAGTCAAACATAAGTCATCTCAGGGCACTGTACAGAAGCATTCATATACATAAAAAGTACCGTAAGTTAATAAAATTATTTATCTGAGGAGCAGGCTGCTTTGAGTCTAACTTACAGTGCAGTAACACACCTGTAAGGGTTTGTTTTTAAACCGCAGTACTAACTGATCTGTTGTTGTTTTAGACGTAGTCTCTCGGATATGGGAAGCGGCGGCCCACCTGCCAAGCAGAGGGACATTGAAGGAGCTCTGCTGAGGTGAGCATGTACTTTTTTATAGTGGAAATGTTTTATTTTAGTTTTTCCCTACAAAAGGCGCTTCATCAATTTTTAGAGAACGTGTTTGTTGCTTTTGTCAGTCTGGATTAAAAAATATATTTTTCATTAAGTAGAAACAACTGAGTTTGCGCCATTAGTTGCTAGTTTGGTATTTTTAGAGCTTACAAACATTATATTGTCTATAATTTAAACTCTATATTTTTCTGTTTCTGATTAAGCAGCAAATAATAATTTTGCTTATTGTGTTTCTTTTATACAATCTTTTTGCAGGCTGGCAGGAGATCAGAGGGCCAGGAGAGACGTACGTCCCGACAGCGACGCCGAGGATGACGACAATGTCCAAAAAGTAATAGAAGAGTGTGTGTGTGTGTGTGTTGTACGTATCATATACAGTAGTCCCTCGTTTATCGCGGGGGATCCATGCAAAGTAAAAACGCAAAGTAGGAATAGTAGTATAAGTAGTAAGTAGTAGTTTATTTTATTATGATTAATTGAAGGCATTTTAAACCCTTGCCCCACACTTGCAATATTCTAAACAATGTTTTGAAACTCTAAACGCTCTATCAGAGCACAGAATGTCATGGTTTCAGCTCCCTGCCTCCTCTGGTCTTTGCCACCTGCAAGTGCTCTTGGCCACGCCCACTTCTCTGCTCTGCACGCTGAAAGCTAATCAGCTGTTCACCTGCAGCAAGAAGTTTATCCTGCAGCAGTATGGGCTGCACACATTTGCAGCAGGTGCTAAATGGTTTATTTAAAATAAAAAAATGTCATGCCAACTGTGCAGCTCATCCATCAATCAGCCAATTGTGTGTCATGTCCAGTCTTTATTTTGAAAAACCACGATAGAGCGAGTCGTCAATAAACAAACTGCGAAGTAGCGAGGGACTGCTGTACGTAGCATTTCAGGGAACTTCAGATTTTATGGCTTTTTTTTTTTTTAATAGTCACCAGTTTATCTTTCCTGCATGTATATTTCAAAACGGCTTCAGTAAGTTTATTCCCTTTTTGTCGTCATCTTTCAGCCGGCGTTGCAGTCGTCTGTTATAGCTACCTCCAAGGAGCGAACACGCCGAGATCTCATCCAGGATCAAACTATGGATGAAAAGGGCAAACAGAGGTAGGCCAACACTAGCCTTGAATTCAGTACAGAATTATATCCAGAGTTTGTGTTGTTTTATAATCAAAATGTCACATTTCTATCTGCAAAATTAAATTACCACAAGTTTCATTTGCACTGTCATGCACGTTTTTGTCAGGAATCGGCGCATGTTTGGCCTGCTGATGGGGACGCTGCAGAAATTCAAGCAGGAATCAAACGTCTCTTCAGAGAAAGTGAGAATTAAATATGTTTAAGATATCATGTAAGTTTATTGTTGTTCATTATCACCTGTTCGATGTGCAGCTGAAGCGGCGTTCAGAGATTGAGCAGAAGCTCGAGGTTCAGGCTGAGGCTGAGAAAAAGAAGGTGGAGAACGAAAGGAGAGAGCTGTTTGAAGAGAGGAGGGCCAAGCAGACAGAGCTGAGACTGCTGGAACAGAAAGTGGAATTAGCTCAGCTGGTAAGAAAATGTTATTTAGCATCATTTTTTTCTTTTAAAGATGGGGGCGGGGTTGTGTTTTTGGTCTTTAGTTTTGAATATAATATGCCGCAGAAGATTTTTAAAAAGTTCATACTTTCTCTTCAACTTCAGCACTAATGATTTGAATAATAATAATAAAATGACTTAAAAATAGAGCAAACATTAGTTTTTGTTTTAGTTCTATTAAAGTAAACATGTCCCATCTCTTCCGTCAAACTACAGCAAGAGGAGTGGACCTGCCACAATAACTACTTACTAAAATATATTCGCACAAAGACCAAGCCACATATCTTCTACCGGCCTAAAAAAATGTGCTCCGCAACACAGAAACTCCTCGAAGAATCCACCAAAAAACTAAATGGTCAGTTAGTTATTTGCATTTTTTACGTTAACCTGCTTCCGTTAAAAGCAAACTTATCTTGTGAATTTTTTTGTCTTTTCCTGGTCAGCTGTGTTTGAGGAAAGGCGCGAGGCATTTGCAGAACATCTCAGCAAGATGGAGTTGCGTCCTCGGCGACAGCTGAACCGTGACCCGGACGGCAGCACAGCCTCAAGGATGGACCACCCGGCGGAGGGTAAGCCAGCAGGTCAGGTAGACAAGCGAACAGGTAAAAGGGGTTTCACAGCGATGGAGGAAGATGAGGAAGAAGATGAGGATGAGGAGGAAGAAAATGAAAAGGAGGGGAATAGAAAGGAGACAGAACAGGGAGATGGGGAGGAAGCAGGAGAAGGTGAGAAGGAGGGGTTGAAGAAGATGGAAGAGGTGGAGGAAGTGATGGAGGTGAGTGAGGAGGGAAGAGAGAAGGAGGGAGAAAAGCAAAAGGAGAACACAGATAAGAAGGCTAGTCCAGAGTCAGAGGAGATGGAGGTAGAGAAGGCGGCAGAAAAGGAAGGTGAGGACAAAGAGGGCAAGGTAGAAGCAGTCAGTCAGCAGGGGCCCACGGAGCCTCAAGATGTAACAACTCTGGACACCCAGAAATCTGAAGCGGCTGTCAGCAACCACGAATCAGAAAACAATGATTCAGCCCAAGACAGCCCTGCTGCAGGAGAACCAGCAGTACAGTCCCCTGCAATGGAGGCATCGCCAACCTCACAACCCCAAACAGCCTCTGCCACTCCTGCACAGGATCTTACTTCTGTCCAAGATTCCATCATCCCTGCACAGGATTCCACCACTCCTGTTCAGCATTCAACAAATGAAAAGCAGCCAGTTGAATTAAAATTTGTGGAGGCCCCACAAAAGCTGCCTGATTCCCAGAAGGCCTCTGTAACTACTGAAAAGGAGGATGAGGGCAGGGGGAGGAAGAAGGAAAAACAGCGGAAGCGCCGCAGTCGTAGTAACAGCTCCTCTTCCTCCTCCTCTGGATCCTCCTCCAGCAGTTCCTCCTCCTCCTCCTCTGGATCTAGCCGCTCCTCGTCATCTTCCTCATCCTCTTCCTCATCCTCATCCAGTAGCAGCAGCAGCCGAGACAGCGGCAAGCGAAAGAGGCGTCCATCGGATAAAAGCAGAGACGAGAAGAAAGAAGCTGAAAGAAGTCACCAAAAGAAAGGAGTGAGTAGCGGAGGAGGGAGAGACTCAAAAGAGGGGAGTAGGAGGAGCGAGGAGGGGAAGGGCAGGTCTTCCCGGAGTGATAGGGAGCATAAAGATAGAGACAGGAAGGACAAGAGACGCTGATGTGATTGAGCTTCTTCAGTAAAAGCAGTGGAGAAATCAACTGAGCGGTTTGAGATATCTGAGATGACTGCTTTTAAACATTTCTTCAACACTGGTTGTTTTCTTTTTTTTTTTTTTTTCTTACTATCGGAAATTTTACATGGAACATGTCAAATATTGTTGGTCGAACTGCATACAAATAGTGAATGGCTTTTTTCCTTTTTGTAAACTACTGTAGTAGCATCTTATGTGATTTCTAATTGGTCTTTGTAAATGGGTCTGATTGAAGAGCTTTTTTTTTTTTCTTCCCTCTTATCCTAAATTTGAATAAATCTGGTATTTGGGGTTTAACAAGAACTGTGCTGTAAAGATGGCAATTCTTGGATTTTGAGATTTGGTAGAAACAACTTCAAATACAGTACATTTGATGTTTCAAGTCATTGTGACAATGCTGTTAATTATCTACTTCCACAGTTTGATCAGTGTCAAGTGTAATTAGTTCAACTTTTATTTTTACTATGTAATTTGCTTTAAATAAATTTGAGGTTTTGGCAAAAATGTTTTTACTGTGATTTATCATGGGTGAATTTTTAGTTTGCTGTTTTACATTTTTGATCGCGTTTAAATAGTTCAAGTTATATTTTTATGTCACTACTGGACAGTCATTTATTCAAACCCAGATTTGAGTAATGCAGGTTATTCTGTTCTACTTTTCTTAATGATAAATGTCAGGATGAATTTTGTTGTCCACACATTTTAGAAATCACAACTTTATTTCAAAGGTGTGTCAGTACATTAAAGTTTGACTTGTTTTGCTGCTTTAATGCTCCAGCTCCATCAGCAAATTGCTACTAAAATAAAAAAAAATTAACTCTTACAAATACAAAAGTCTTGCTCCTGGTTGAGTCGGTTTGGGCTCGCTCTGTTTTCTTCCAGATGTTCAGCCACATGTGCATGCACTGAGATAAAAGCCACTTCTGTCGTGAGCTGTACAACAGCACAGCCGTTTGAGACAGTGAACAGTTCAGCTTCCTGTTCATTCTTGCTGGTCTGCCAGATCAGTTTGTTCAAAGTACCTGCAGGATCAACATAAGTTCTTAGGGTTATCACATTTAATTAGATTACAGCGTTTTACTCCTTGCATTGGCTAAATATAGCAGTGTAATTTAAGCATTATAAAGGTTTTTGGAGTCACCTGGCAACAAGGCAGATGAGTAGGTTGAGAGCGGGCAGCTTTTCATCCTCCTGACTGTCCTGCGAAAAAAGATATTAGAATTAAATGCTCTAATATAAAATTACACAAACAGGACAGTAGCTACTAAAACAATATATCAGACATGACATAAACCAGGAAAAATAATTCCCAAGTTCCATGTAAAAAGATCAAGAGAAGAGGTCATACCAGTGTGCTGCGGAGCTGGGCGCATCTCCTGGCCAGCTGTCGGATGGACGAGTGGGCTTCAGGCAGTAAAGGCTTCTCCAAGCAGACCAACAAAGCATACAACCAACAGCCCTGTAGAGGAAGCGAAAAGGAATAGCTAGCTTACATGACTCCAGAATTGTTGTGCTGAAAGGTGAGTAGTCCCTAGAAATTAAAATTTTTTCTTCCAAAATCTTATAAACTTCATATATAACAAAACAGTGCCGTTCAATAACAAATGGATTTTTTGCGGTATTTCCAGACACATCAAAGTAAACTCACCAACTGTGGAACAAATTCTCGCTCTTCAAACCAGCTTATCAGAATCTCCAACAACATGAGAACTGTGGACTGAAGGCAGAATTAATTACCAGACTAACCTGAAGGAAGTGGTAAATGTCACCGTAACACATCACTTACCTGGTTTAGTCTGCTTACTATGCTGAGGAAGGGAGGGAAACCAATCTAAACAAAGAAGTAAATAAAAATAAATAAATTGCTAAATTCTTATTACATTAGAAGTTTATGTACAGTCTTAATTTTCATGAATTCTAAAGTGTAAAAACTGAAATATATACACTGCCTGGCCAACAAAAAAGGTCACACTAATAATTTGTTGGACCGCCTTTAGTTTTGATTACATCATGCATTCACTGTGTCATTGTTTTGATAAGCTGCAATGTCACAAGATCTATTTCCATCCAGTGTTGCATTAATTTTTCACCAAGATCTTGCAGTGACGACTAGGCATGATGGGTGCATCACTTCATTTGCCTCTTCTCTTACACTGATGCACCCATCACTCTGGAACAGGGTAAATCTGGACTCATCAGACCACATGACCTTCCATTGCTCCAGAGTCCAATCTTTATGCTCACTAGAAAATTGAAGCCTTTTTTCTGGTTAGCCTCACTGATTAGTGGTTTTCTTAAGGCTACACAGCTGTTCAGTCCCAATTCCTTGAGTTCCTTCACATTGTGCATGTGGAAATGCTCTTACTTTCACTATTAAACATAGCCCTGAGCGCTACTGTTGTTTTTCTACGATTTGATTTCACCAAACGTTTAAGTGATTGCCGATCACGATCATTCAGGATTTTTTTCCCTGACTGCATTTCTTCCTTGAAAATGATGGGTCCCCATTATCCTTCCAGTTTTTAATAATGTGTTGGACAGTTCTTAACCCAATTTTAATTGTTTCTGCAATCTCCTTAGATGTTTTCTCTGCTTGATTCATGCCAATGATTTGACCCTTCTCGAACAGACTTATCTTTTCCACAACCACGCGATGCATCTTTTGACATGGTTGTTTAAGAAATGAGAAGCAACTCATTGCACCAGTTGGGGTTAACTAACTTGCCAGCTGAAAGATAATGCAGTAATTATTCAACAGGAGGCTCATACCCATTTGCTTAGTTAAAGCCAGGTGGCAACGTTTTTTTTTTTTTTTTGGTCAGGCAGTGTACTACAGTTTTACGATAAGTAAACAGTTTTAGGACCTTTCTGTAGTCCAATGCAGGCTCTTCATCTTTATCTTCAAGGCTAGATGAGGTGTCTTGGTAAATCCTCTCTCCTAAACAAAACCTTTTCCAGCCCTCCTCATCTGTTACATTTGGCTGTAAAAGACAAAAGCACATTATGGTTTAAACTCAAACACAAAGGCAGAAATTGAAACTACCAATGATTGCTTAATTGCTGTGTTAATGCATGAGACGTGTGACATCTAACCATCTGTACATTGTCATCCAGAGTCTGGCTACTCCAGTGTTTCCTATTCTTGGTGATGTTCTAAAAAAAAAGAAAAAAAAAATAGAAGAATTAGGACCTCTGACATGTCATGACCCTGTTTAAAAACACATTTAGCAACATGAGCAAATGTTTGTGGTACTGTAAAATTATTTATGAGAAGATAAGCTTTTAGTCGTAGCCCAAGGGGGAATAACTGGAAATAATTTTTCTTACCTGTCTGGCATCAGAAAAGTTGCTGACTTGCAGCTGTTGCCACCTGAGGCTGGGGGAGAAACCCATAGGTGCAGCATGGCATCCTGCAACCTGGAAGCATAGGACACACGTTTTTCTTTCCTTTTTAGGGCTTTCACGCTGTCTAACCAACACAATTAGGCTTGACACACAGTACTAATTTTAATGCATGATATATATTTGCATTATACAAAATCATCCACTTCATGCTCAACAATATTCTGCATAATGACTCACAGATGCATTAACGGTTTGTTTCTTTTTCAGTTTCTTGGGATCGATTTGAGCAACCACCACCTCTGGACACAATGACGCCTCCAACCTAAAATAAAAAGGAAATACATCATTGTAGTGTGATTGAACCGTTTCGTTAGATCTGGGACAGATGCAGCTGAGCTGTAAATGTTGGTCAGGATATTGGATCTGATTCTCCTGACAGCTGTGACAGTTCGTGCTGAACGTACTGGACCTGTCGGAGGTACTCTTGGGGGTTTCTTGGTGTCCCACCAAAGTCCAGGTCTTCACGAGCAGCAGCTCCGCACTCAACCGGAAGCAGCCTCGGCATTAACTCCTCCACGTCCGACTTCATTTTCTATCTATATCAAAACTGTGCACGAATAAAACGTCTAAAAACTGCTTGATACGTTTCCTTTAGCTTCCCATTTGTGTTCGAATTACGGACACCATCTTGTATGTAAACGCGCAGGATGACGACGTCACTTTGGTGCGACAATCCAAGCCAACTTTATTTGTAACGTACTTTTAACACACCACAGCAGACCAAACTGTCAACATTAAAACTTGGCTCACAAAAAATACAGTTATAATGAGCAAGTAAAACGTCATAAAAAATACATTAAATTAGGGTAAACAATAAAATCAGATGAAAAAAACTAAAATATGTAAAAGTAAAATCTGATTTTAATAAATTCAACTCTTGAGTATTAAAAACTAAAGAAAACATGTGGGTTCTGTCTAGAATGGAGGGTCAGCTCTTTCCAGAAAGTATTTTAAAATTAATCCAAAAATGCACAGGCAGCTAATGGAGTGCGGAAAAATGGGGGAAAGTGCTCATGTTTAGTTGCATTGTACGCTTTTGTAGTCTGGCAATGGAGGAGTTTACCCCCAGATAAAGTACATGACAGTACAGTAATCCAGACAGGTGGTGACAAAAGTATAGATTATTTCAATTCAGTTGAATAGTAAAATATAGATAGCAAATACTGTATAGATAAATTTTTGTCACCACCACTCCCCCTATGTACTGTAATGTATTTTTATGATGTTTTACTTGCTTTTCATAACTGTATTTTGTGAGCCATGTTTTATTGTTGACATTTTGGTCCTTCTTCTTTGGTCTGTTGTGGTGTTTTAAAGTGCTTTACAGAGAGATTGTTGTGAAAGAACAAACTGGCAGGTTTTCAGAGAAGCTGCTGAAAAAGAAGGATCACTTGATCTTGACCAATACACATCCTCAGTACTGGGGTACATTAGTACATGAACTGACAACGTCTCCACCACAAGATATGTTAAAAGCTACCCTAACAGAAAACTCTGGCTAAATGCAGAGTTTCGCACCCTGCTGGCAGCCAGGAACACTGCCTTCAGGTCTGGAAATTCAGAGGAGCTGAGAAGGACAAGGAAAGAGCTGGTTGCTGGCATTAAGAGGGCCAAGGCTACATATGCACAGAGGCTTGAGGGTCAATTCACCTCGCAGGATCTACGGAGCATGTGGAGGGGCATTAAATGCAGATTATAAAGGCAGGAGCAAGCAATGCCCCAAAGACCCATCTCTGCTGATGCCCTCAACAAGTTCTAT
>JARVGS010000789.1:18052042-18068081 GCA_031762315.1 Hypsolebias antenori | reverse complement strand
TTGCTGTGTTCATTCGTGCTCATCTGCTCATACAGACTCATGTTCGTGCTGCTGTTCGAAGTAATGTTTTTATGCTATTAGTGCCTAGTGTATTTTTGTTTGATGTTTTTCTTAGTTCAAACTTAGATGTTATTACTGTTTTTCTTTTACTTTTTATTGTTGGATGTAACTGGGATCCTGTGTACATAATCTCGTTTCATCACATGTACCACATGAGGCGCGAATGACAATAAAGAATCTCTGACTCTCTGACTCTGACTCTGAAATAAAGTTGGCTTGGATTGTCACACCAAAGTGACATCCTCATCCTGCGTGTTTACAAACAAATAGGTAATGGGTAAGAAATGGGTAAATGGGTAGTAAATGGGTAATGAATAAAATATAAATATAAATAGCAGAAAGTAAAATTATATAATGTCAAGTCACAACAGAAGTACTGTACAAAAACATTCACATGCATAAAAAAAGCCAATAAGTAAAGTTATAGGAAATCTCAAAGTGTTTTCTGGGATGTTTTATTTTGGATAGCTGTTTCAAATGATAAAACTACTTTTAATGATTGACCTGATCTGGCAGTCTAGTTTACATTAAGGATCCAGGTAATCCTCATTGTCAGTTTGCTGCACTGCAATCTAAATCATCTTTGGATGGCCCAGTAGTGCTTCCAAAAACCATAATTTCTATTTTAGATTCATTAAAATTCAAAAGGCTGACTGCCATCCAAGTCTTAATGTCCTCAAGCCACCCTAAGAAGCAGATGTATGCATTTGTCTTTCTAAGAGTGACATCAATCTGATTTTCATCTAAGAATGTAATTAGATGCTATGCTTGCTGAGAATTAAACCAAGTGAGAGCAGATAGCGTGAGAAAAATGACTGGGCCTAAAACCGAGCCTTGAGGGACTCCACAAGAAAAATGAGAGGAGGATATTGAACCATCAAGACCAACAGAGAATGTTCTGTTTGTCAAATAGGGCCTGAACCATTTTAATGCAACAGCCCCACTGCTCTACACGAGTGAGGGATGTCATGGTCCACAGTGTCAAAAGCAGCAGTTTAATCTAAAAGCACAGGGATGACACATTCACTGGAGTCAGTCGCTAAAAGGAAGTCATTAAAAAACATTTAAAAGAGGAGAGTTTTTAAACCAGTTTGATACCTCCAGTCTGTCTTTTTTCCATTTGGTAACAAACACCACAGTTAGCCTTGTTAGCTATTTAAAGCTCAAAGTCCAAACCGTGTCTACACTTTAACTATATAAATTGTTTTTTAATTATTATTATTCACAGTAAAATATAAGTTACAGTATTAGTTTTCTTTAATGAGGCTTTTCAACTGAATAAAAACCTTTGACCAAAAAGCAGATAGTGTAGTTTGTAAAACAAGTAGGTCTTGCATGTTAATGATTGTCTACTTGTTGGGCCTATATCTTATCGGCGCTGCTTCATTTACTATTGAGATTTCATGAGCAACAGCACAAAGGCAATGTCCACTTGCCAGCACAACTGGTTTGAGGTATTTCAACTTTGTAATGGACAGTTCTTCTTGATTCACTTTCATTAAAACACCAAAAATGAAATTTTTTCGCGGTTATAAATTCATGTGGATGGTTGGTGCTGTTTTTTTAATTCTACTTCGCTTAACTGTGGGACTGTTGTCTGACTACAAGATCTGTGGAGATTCTGAGTGTGAAAGTAAGATGAAACCCTTCTGAGGCATTATTTTTATATGGAATTACAGATTATGTGTCACTTTTATCGTCATTTTCTTTCCTGACTCGTGTGTGCAGGTCTGATGAGCAGAGTGCAGGCTATAACAGACCACCACGGTAAGGACTGTCGTTTCCTGAGTTTTAGACGCGGAGACATCATTTTTGTATACCACAAACTTACTGGAAAAAGGGAAGACCTCTGGGCAGGCAGTGTATGTATTAGATTTTCTTTCTTTTTCTTTGTTACCATTTTTAATTTGATGAAGGACTTGCCTAATGCACACAGCCACTTATCAGGTTCTTAGTCAAAGAGATAAGTCCTGATTATAACAGACCTTTTTGGTTCTGAGAACTGAGTGGTTGTGATGTTTCTTTTCGTACCTTTTGTAGTTACGTTGCATGATTGTTAGAACCTGTGTAAATGTATAACAGCGATGTGTAGTTATAAGTACTAGACAAGTGGGTCAAAGCAAATCCAAATATTTTTTGTGTGTTTCCTGTAATATCTAAGCATTTTGTGTTTCAACCAAATATACATCAAAGTCAAACCTACTTAATGTGTAACATTGTTATGATTAAAAAATAGACAATGTAGCACATTTTACTATATGAATTAACAACTAATAAACCATAACTTGGAAATGTGTAAAATAAGTATAAACAGGTTTTGTTTTGTTTTTTACTGTTTTATACCTTTTACTTTATCATGATTGAAAAAAAAAAAAAGATTTAGCTATAAATATTCCACACATAAACAATTAATACGCAGATACAAGGTAAAGTGAATCATTGGGCTTGTATTTGGGTCTCTATCTTTGGTTTACTTGTTTTTTAAAGAGTCTTCTTTAAATCTTTGTTGCTGTCTGTCTCATGTAACTCAGCCTGTTGTCATTTCAGATTGACAGACAGTTCGGCTACTTTCCAAAAGATGCCGTGCAAGAAGAACAGGTCTATGCAACTACAGAGAAAGTAGTGGAGACACAGGTAAACTTTCTAGTTGTTCAGATATGAGGCTTAAAACAAAAACTTTAATTGTAAAATGTGAATGAAGGGATAACATAAACATACCTTCATAGAGCATTTACTACTATGTGCATTTGTTTTTTTCTTTACACTGTTACCCTTATTAATACATGATCTTTGTTCTGCAGAACTCTGACTTTTTCTGTATGGATGAGTCTGGATATCCTATTGACACCACTTATCTGGATGATTATGATAATAATGAAAAATTACAACCTCAGGAGTCAGAAACCATCCAAATTAGCCCAAACGCTCACGACACAAATGCTGATGGGCCTTCAACATCCTCAGATGCCTCCACTGAGGTTAAAGCACAAGAAGCCGAAGAAGAAAACAAAAATCTCAAAGATGATGCTGAAGCTCACGAGGAGGCACACAAGACTTCTGCAGCTCAGAAAGAACAAGGTGGGTCTCCCTCCTCCTCCTCCTGGCTGGGTTCTTCAGTGACAGGATGGTTAGGCCTTTCTAAAGAGGAGCAATCTGGCAATTTGGAACATGCGGGGGAAGAGGAAGGGAAAAATACCAAAGCAGATTCTTCACTCACTTCTTCTGTTACGGGATGGCTGGGCATTGAAGGGGAAGGAAAACCAGAGAACGTGGAAGAAAATGTGAAACTTAAAAAGGAATCATACACTTCAGCCGTGACAGGGTGGCTGGGCTATGGAGGAGAGGTGAAAGCTGTCCCTGAAAAAGATGAGCCAAACAGCGAACAAGAATCAGAAACTGTGGAGAAATTTCGGAGTAGAAGGATGTCTCTGGACCTGGAAGACAGTGAATTACATGAAAAAGAGGAGAAAGAGGTGGGAGCTTTTGGTTGGTTGGGAAGTGGGCTTTCGAGCAGGCTGGGGTTTGGTCAGAACGAACAGGATCCAGGAGATGAAACAAAACTTGGAGGGGAAGCTGAAGAGAAGAAGAAACAAGAGGTGTCCAGTTCTTGGATGAATATGGGGCTTGGGGCCATGTTTCGTTTTAGAAATGATCATTCTGACGGTGACAGTAAAGAAGATGGCATTAAGGATACCGAAAAGGACAGACCACTTGAAGAAACAGCCAAAGCAGAAAATCTGGATGTGGATGAATCCCACGCTCCACTAACAGGTGAGGAAAAAACTGAAACTAACAAAGAATTACAAGCTGAAGAGTCCACAAGTGTCACATCCACAGAGCCAGTCAGTGCTGATATTAATAATAATATTATAGATGATAATGTAGATAATTCTGACAAAAAGGAGCGCAATGTGTTCAAGGTTGATCAAAAAGATGTTTCACCACAGGCTGTCGTTCAAAAGCCCTCCAGCATCAACAGCTTTGCCCAAACAGATAATAAAGAAGATGACAGGTTAGAAAATAACAGTGAAATAGATGAAGATGGATCTGCAGAAATGGAGGTTTATCTGATGCATGACTCAGCAGGAAATCTGAGAGCTAGTCACACAAGGGAGCCAGTAGTAAATGAAATTAATGCTACGATTAACGATAAGGATTTTATAACACGGACTGAGAACAGTTTTGGCAGTGATCACACTTTTGAAGATATCATTTTAAAGTCCATGGAGCAATTTGAAGGTAGAGAGGCAGACCTGACACCAAAATGTGTTGAAATCACAAATGCGGTTCAGAACTTGGAAGAATCCAATAATGCATTGGTAAAAGATGAACTTGGAGCTGACGATCATAAAGAAGAGCCGTCAAATAACGAAATGTTCACAGCTCAGATTGAAGAATCAGCTGAGGTAGGTCGAATCGGACAAGAGTCAAATCAGCCTGAGGAGGAAAACGAGTTTATCCCAGCTGAAGAAAGTGTTAGTCCCTCCATAGAAACAAATGCTCACAACTCAACAGCTAAAACTGATAACGCAGAACCAGAGATCGATCATGAAGAATTAAAACTGGAGGATGGCTCTCAGGAGTTTGGATCCTTGCGTTCTTGTAATGAAAATACTAAAAATCTGTATGAAGATGTTCCAGAGGAAGTCAAAAATACAATCCTCACAAACATGAATGAGACACTTGAGTCTCCACAGATGGAAGAAGAAGAAGTCACAAAGAGTTTCAGTGATGCCGATAATCCAAACGTAACTTTGAAGTATCAAAATGAAGAAATTAAGAAGAAGACAACAGACTTTAAAGAAGAAGTTTTGAACGATAAATCAACTTTGGGTCCTGAAACAGAAAATAAAGACTTTGACCGAGTAGAAGAGGGTGGAAAAATAACAATGGAGAAAATGGAAAGAGAGAAAGATGGTATTTTAAAGGAAGAGGAGAACCAGCAGGAAGTGGATGAGGTAAAGAACGAGGAACAGCCCGCGGGAGCAGACAGAAATGAAAAGGAGAAAAATAATCTGGAAAAGAAATTAAAAGAAAATGAGGAGAAGAACAAGGATGTAAACGATAAGTCAAAGATGGAGAGAGCAGAGGAGGTGATGGAGTTAAACGAAGAAAAGCAACAAGAGGTGGAAGAGCTGAAGAAGGAAGAGAACCAGGTAAAGCAGTTACTCGAGCAAGAAAATCAAGCCAGAGTGGAGGGATTTAAGGAACCGGAGGAGAAACGGGAGACCCTCGATGATGACATCTTAGCATCATCTTTCACTAAAACAACAAAACCGACTGAAAGCCGAAAGGTGGAGGAGGGAAAGAGAGAGAAAACAGAGGACGAGGAAGCAACCAAGAAAGTAAAGGATGAAAATATTGAGGAAGGGGTTGAAGAAAAGCAGCAAATTGAGCATGTGGAGAGCGATCGTCCTGGAGATAGCAAAGAGGAGGCAGAAGAAGAAAGAGAGGGAGTTGGCTCTGAGGATGGAGCACGTGTGGGTGAAAACAAAATGCAAGAGATGGAGACAAATGTTTCTGAAGACTCAAATGATGTGGATGAAGAGCAAACGCAGAAAACCGACAGCACAACACTCGGGGCTGAATCCCACAGTGAAGGAAGAGCTGAGCAGGACTCTGCTGAAAGTCACATTCAAGCATCTGAACAAAGCGAGCCTGGAGGTCTTACTGAGTCCTCACATCCACCTGGAGCAGCAGCGAGCGAGAGCAGCGGAGCGTTTGGTCTTTTCAAAAACGCTTTTGGCTTTCTCGCTCCAACATCTACAGAGTCCAGACAATCCGCACAGAGTTTTAACACGAATACGGCTGAGCCGTCACAACCACAAGGCCCTGATCGTGGGCTGGATTCCACCACTGATCCAGTCCTCACCTCAGAGCAACCTCATCCTACTTCTACTGAAAGCAGTCGTCACACTGCTCCTTCAACCACAGAAACATCCCCCAAAACAAACCCCATCACCAGACTTTACAAGAATCTTCTCAACCACATGAGCGCCGAAGAGACGGCTGTTTTGTTGGAGCTGTTCGGGCGTCACAAGCTGCAGTTTTTAGATTACGTTTTGGTTAGCTCAGAGGCTGTAACTGCAGGTGATGATCAGTCCATATTGTCAGATATAGAAAGACTTCTGGGTCACCACAGGGAGATGCTGGTAGCTCCACTCAGGCTCACAGACGCACCACAGGAAGACAAAGAAAAGACCAGAACGCTCATTGCACTTCAGAAACTGGAAATGTTACTGAAAACAATCAATGTCACTGTCAGCACAGGAATATCAGATGTCAGTAAACATCAAGGTATTTTTGTCTACATTGCTCAAGCTATCATGGCTGACTAATTATACTTCTAATCTCATGTACCCAGTCTGTTCAGGTGTAGTTGTGTTTTGCCATTTACACATTCTCCTGCTCAAACGTAGATGAGACCAGCTGTGCCACATGTTCATCTCAAGGTGAAGAAAGAAAAGACAACCTGAGAGACGAGCAGATGACGGCGGTGAATGATCAAACAGGCGGTGGTACGGTTAATGAGAAGAAATATGTGGATGAGGAAAGAAGAGATGATGGAAGTAAAGAAGGAGCATCGCGCCATTATACTCAGCCAGGATCACAAAATAAAGGTACAGATGACTTGAATTTTAATCAGCAAGTTTCAAAATCTGCTTTAACCTACAGAATTTTCACATTTATTCTCCACCATGACATGACCAAACATTATTTAGTTTTCTTCTATACTTTTAAGTTTAAAATATGATTATCTGTGTGACTTCAGGGTCAATGAAGCAAACGTTGGATTTTATTCTTGGGGTGATTGAAAACTACAAGGGCATCCTCAGGTGGTTTACCGTGAAGGTATGAGCTGATGTATTTTCACTTTGACATTATTTTGTATTCAAGCTTTTTTTTTTTTTTTCCCCAGGCGAAAGAGCACTAATGTCATGGCTCATATCTGTGTTACCAAAAAAATCTTATGACTATCTCATGAATTGTAATGAAAGTTTCAGAAAGCAACACAATCTTTGAAAATATGTCTACACAATATTTTTTTTGAGTCAGTCTAATTCGACTGCCACAGCTATTCAACAATAGCAAACACAAAAAGTGGCTAAATCTCAGCCAATTTTAAAACTCAACCATGAAAGGCAACAGTAGATATGTTCTTTTAAAAAAATGCTAGGCTGTTAATATTTTTAACAAAATAGATGTTTACTTTAAATGCTATTTTTTAAATTTCCCCCAGTACTATAGCATATTAAATAGGTTGTTTTGTACACTCATCTCTCTGAAAACATTTTTCTTTTAGTCTAGACTTTACTTAATGCCATCAGCATATAACATGTTTGCATAAAAGCCTTTTTTAATGCCCCCCCCTGCCAAAAATAATTGCATTGTACTTTTGATAAATACTGTATGCAGACCAGTCAAAGTACTGAGCTATTTAGACAAGTTGCCTTTTTAACAGGCAGATACTGCTGTTTAAATTCATCCAACAGGGTTGGGTTGGCTCAAACCAACTTTTTATTTGCTTTATTTACACTAAAAGCACCTTATAAATCCTAAATGCAACACTGACTACTGCACATGCATAAATGTTATAGTGCGTCTTGGTTCTTTAAGACATTGACACCTGTGACATGTTGAACCTCCTCTGAGTCCAGCTTTGCCTTCGTGTCAGTTTGTCAGCCTGGATCGGTTTTGACACTGTCGTTCACATTTGTTTTTTTTTATACGCTCAGCTGATGTTCATGCTTTCAAGGGTAAATATATTTTCTAAGTACATATGGAGGAAAGAGATGCCAGCTCGGTGAGTATAAAGTCTAAACATGGTGGAAGCTGTCAGACTGACGGAAGTTTTCATTAGCGGTTGCACATTAAAGTTGGTTACATATTTGTAATATACTTGAGAATAAAACTGTTAGGGGGGCATATGTCTTATGTTTATGTCATTTGTTCGAATAATTATTATTTTAGTCGAGTAAAAAGGATATTTGGCTACAAACACCTGTTTGTTTCCCTCGGTGTCACTTTGAAAGCGCTCCGACGTGTCGTTGTGGCGTCTTACAATTGGTGACGTTTAGATCAAACCATTTATAAAAGTGAGGGGTGTTATAACTTCTTTGTGATCGCACAAATCTACAGAAAATCTATATATGGTGTAGTATTTCATATATGTATTATCTCACGTATTTTGGTATTTTTAATTTATGTTTTAATGTATTGTATAAATAATTCTTCTAGGAATATATAACCGCTCACCCCTACGCGATTGAGGTCGTGGTATACTCCAGAGGGTTGGTGTTGTGAAAAGGATGTTACTAGGACGTTCACCCGGCTGACGGGATTCTACTTTTCATTAAGGATAGATGCAATTTTACTAAATTTTAGACCAAATGAAATAATTTAGCCATGGCGGAACATCCGAGAAGTGAGTCGCTGGCCAGCAAGGCGGCTGACTTCCAGGCGACGGCAGAGTTTTTCTACAGTATCGCCGTGGAGAAAGTGAAAGATGTAGGTGGCAGGTCTGGTTAGCATTTCCCATTTAGCCATCACATCAGAAATAACGGACACGTCAATATTTCAGTACTAGTAGCTACTTAATGTCTTTTTTTTTTTTTTTTTTTTTTGCTGAATTTCAGCTGTATCTTCTGACAGTGCTGCCATATTTTATGTTGTATTTTGACGTATTTAAGTTGAGCCCGTTAGCATAGTTAGCTGGTGTAGGCTTTTATTATGTTTTATTCGTCCTTCTTGTTGTTTTAATTTCTAGTAGGTGTTTGGTCATGTTATCTGTTGTTGACATACTTGGTAATAGCATATTAAAATTGTCATTACCTCTCAAGCCATCTGTTTAGTAATCAGTGAGTGCTAGTGCTTTGAAAACAGATTCAAGTTCCTGTTTTGCAAAGAGGCAAATTATGAAAGTCTTGTGGGTATTTCTGAACAAAAGCTTCTTTATTACTAGAAAAAGATCAGTAAATTCAAGACAAGAAACACAAAGCCAGGTTTGATATTTAGAACATTTATTAAACTTTTAAAAGTCCTGAAACTTTCTGAGCTGGTAATCATGTTCACAGTATTAAAGCCAGCTATACACAGGGTAAAGGTTAAATATGTGACTAAAACCAGTTTCTAAAGGGAACCTTTCTTTCTCTTTTCTTACAGGTTGTATCGTCCCTGCCTGATGACATGAGACCAGGTCCAGACCTGTATGGTGTACCATGGGAACCAGTTATCATCACGGGTCTGGTGGGGCTGGTGACATTCTTGTTGTTTACCTGTAGATGTTACAGATCTGTAAGTGCATCTCTTTTACTACTAATTCACAGATATATGTCTATCAGCAGTTAGAATATCATTTGACATCATGCAATGGTAACTGCTAATATTTTACCCTGAAACTTTACCCCTAAAACTGACTACCGGTAGATTTATTTACACAAATAACTCTTATTTAAAACTTTATCAAATAGGTATTGCATAAATTAATTAAAAAATGTACCGGTATGTTATTTTAAATATAGTGTGATGAACTGTTAAAACACTTCAAATGTTCCTCTTTGTTTCCCTAGAATTAAAGAATTAATACATGTAGAAAATAAATAGTCCAGGCTGTCAGCTAAATTATATTTTTAGCATCAGTATTGAACAAAAAAATTCACATATGGCAGATTTCTAGTATTTGCATCAACATTACAGATGGTTTATCTGAATTCTATATTGATAATTTAGCATTTACTGAAGTTCTAACTCCGAGTCGCTGCACTGGCCTTATCCAACATTTAACACTTTGTTGTTGTTGCTTTTTTCCTATATCTTCCCAGATCAAGAGCAGATTGTATCGAAGTAAGTTCTCACAACCAAGACCATGTTATCACATCTTTATAAATAACAAAGCATCGTTACTTATGACTGCTAATATTATCTAACTATAATGACTGTGCAGTGAAATACAGAATAAATCATTTTGACATAAAAAATATTTTTAATACCTTTTTAGATTTTCAGCTAATTCTTAAAATGTTTGAACATTTTTTTTTTCAGGTAAAGAGCAATGGATGGCTCAGCAGATCACACAGCTGCTGGATGAAAAATGTAAAGTCCTTGAGACACTCAGTGAATGTCAACAAGAGGTTAGTGTTTGTGGTCACGAGCCATTAATGAACTGCTGGTTGAAGACACAACTGTTCTCTACAAACTGAGGCAAAAAAATTAAATTGGGTTACATGCCTTTTTAAGCTCAAGAAGACACAAAAGTTATATTTATTTTCTTAGAATGAAAGCTGTTGCTAATGCATAACATAATTATAAAATGAAACCCTAATTGAACGGATACTGCTGCCATTAATATGTTTTTAAATGTGCATATCTCCTTTTAATATTATTTTTAGTATGATGAGCTGGAGAACTCACAGAGGGATGGAGGTGTTTCAGTCCAGACTCAAAAAACAGAAGAATTAAAGGTAAATCAGAAAAAACAACACTTTACATTGAAAAATTGAAATCTTTAAAAACCTCAGCTCTATCTTTTAGAGTTATTGGTTCAAATAGTAGGTTTTTTAATTTGTGTTCCTTTTTTCCTCTTAAAATTGAATAAAAAGTCAGAAATGTTAGTATTTATACTGGTTTACTAAAAATAGTTTTCAGCTTGTTGAATAAAATTAGAATGAAATTGTTCACAATCTTGTATCATCCTGGAATTCTGCAAGCAATTTGGGAGAAACTTAATTCCATGTAAAGAAGATAAAATATATATTTTTTTAGATTCTGCTTTTTTGACAGATCTTTATGACCTACCCAGCACATTTAAATAATGTTTTAGTGTTCTACATTATGCTTGTCTTGGAGTTGCTTGTTTTTTTTTTGTTTTGCTTGAAGACATTCTCTGATCACATTTGTTGCCTCATTTATGGCAGGTCCAAGCCAGACAGTTGAAAGATACTGAAAAGGATCTGGAGAGAGATCTTGATCAACTGAAAGCTCAGCTGAAGCAACAGAGAGAACAGAGGAAAGAGCAAGAACGAAGGGTGGGAGTACACACAGTAACGATTAAAAAACAGTATATGTTCAGCAGTGATATAAAACTACTGTATTAGTACCAATTGCGTTTGGTTCATTTTCCAGATATCTGAACTTGAGGAAAGTTTAAAAACATTTGAAGAGGAAACTAAAAATCTCCAGTCACAGGATGAGCAGGTGCTGTTCTTTTCTACTTCCTAACATTTGTCTTTGTGATTTCTAATGTTTGCCCCTTTTTTCTGCTGCTTTTTATTCATATTTTTTCTCCTAAATTTTCATTGCTTCTGTTTGCTCTATAGGCACAAACAACTCTGAAGATATACGATATGAACAGCGACAGACTGCAGGGGAACCTGGAAACAGCACGAGAGAAGAACACAGTGCTGCAAGAGAGCAACACTCAGGTCAGATGCTGCACACAAACAAAGTGTCAGGGTTTTACATGGTTTAAGTTCAAGATTTAAAGTTGTGCAGAGTCATTTTGTTATGTTTTGTTCATACAACTGTAGTTTGAGCAAAATTCATGCAAATACTGTAACTTAATTTTTTTTTGTGTGTGTCTTTCAATTCTGTCTTTTTCACATTATTTTTTTCTCTCTGCCCATCTGTTTTTATCTGTAGCTGAAGCAGCAGGTGGAAGGATGGGCAGAAAGAGTGAGTGAGTTGGAGGCAGAGATGCAGAGATGTGAGGTTGCCCACAGCGTGATGGTGCAGGACGTTGCTGTCAAAGATGAATGCATAAAGGTGATCACTTCTTCCAGCAATGATGCTAATTGAAGAAGAACAGAACTAGCTCCTCTCTGGTTAATGACAATAGAAGAAAACTGCAAAGGGATGTACATTTATGTTAAAATTGTGCGCTTATGTTCATGTTTTCAGTCCTTGACAGATACGCTGCTGAAGATGAAAGGCTGGGATTCAGATCTGGAGGAAGACAGGGGTGAGGAGGGAGGAGAGAAGGAGACGACCAACGGGACACCACAAAATGAAGAGGGGAGTGGAAAAGGCGACTTAACAGACACACATCTCCAGAAAGTGCAGAAACTTATTTATGCTGCTAAGGTAAACAACATAAGTCTACACAAATCAACAATATTTAATGTGACATACATTTTTCTACATTTTAAATGCATAGCTAAGATATTTCTCTTAACATCAGCTAAAAAAAATTGTCTTACCAAATCTACCATCTTGTTTTTCACTTAGCACATTTTCAAGTTAACACGATTGAAAACATCCAGTTTCAGTGGTGGTTCAGTATTTTGTAACATATTTCTTGAGTTTTATGTTTTTACTTCTGTAACTTTGATTAGTTAAACGCAGACCTCAAATCAGTGGATGAAGATAAGGACCGAACATTTGCAAAGCTCAACGATGAAATCAAGGCTAAAGTAGACCTTCAAGGTAAGTCAGCTGTGCTTTATGACATTAACATATGGTAACTTTGGTGGGGGGGATCCAGGCTTTTAAACCAGGCATCAGCAGAATTAAATGCTGAATTAAATTTTTAAGTTTAACTCATACTGATTTAGTCAGAAGTTAAAATCTCTTAATTGTATGTTTTTAAGTTATTGGTAATTTAAACTGACTCGTAAGTGAAACAAAAATCTGAAAGTGGCTTGTTTCTTAATTGTCTGTAATGTAACAAATGGAGCAGAAATGGTAAAACAAAACGTGAGCATATGACCAGCAATGGCAAAATCTGTAATATTTAAGTAAAAAAAAAAAAAGAAAAAAAAAAAACATTTTTCCCTTCTGCTCATTTACAAGAATAGATATAATTAAATCTGTTAATGAAAACATACAGGTTGGTAGATACAGAAAGGTCAAGTTTTATAAATGGCACTTTGTTATATTTTTAATGGAAATCTGCTTTTGGGGGTTTGACATGATTGTTTTTGTTTACCTTTTAAGTGAGCATTAAGGAGCTGGAGAGCGAGAAGTTATCTTTACAGTCTGACTCTAAACATTATTCTGATGAGGTAAGTCACTTTGAATTGTTAGTATGATATTTAATTTAAGCGATTTTTCTTTCTCTTTGTGTTAATCATACTGATTGATGTGATCAGGTTGAGCGCTTACAACAGAAACTCCACATTATGACTGAAATGTACCAGGAGAATGAGCTTAAGCTGCACAGGTACGTATTGTACTTACAAATATTCCTTAATTTCTAAATTAGTCATATCTAAAACTGATGCAATGTGGGTTTGTTTTTTTTTTTAAGAATGCTGACTGTGGAGGAGAAGGAGCGTCTCCAGAAGGAAGATAAATTAAATAAAGCTGACAAAAACATTGCTATGGCTTTGGAAGAGCTGAACAACTACAGGTAGCTGCTTTATATGAATCGGTTTCTGACAGTATATATTTTTCTCAACAAGAAGACAGGGTGAAGAAGAGCCCCCTTGCCTTGACAGGACACTTGCAGCTGGGTACACAATGGATTCCTGGGGGTAGTGGAAGAGTGTGTATCTGTCCATATTGTCCGTTGAGGATGTAGAATACACATACATAATTGGATTGATGATGACAGGATTCCTGCTTTTTGGAGTTGACAGTTACCTGGCATATCGACCAATGCGAAAAACGTTGGCAGCTGTTCTGACCATTGTAAGACTGTCCGGCTTGTGTGAAGGAATGTGCTGAGTGAAATGCACTCAGACTCTAATGCTGTGTGAGCTGAGCCGTAAGCTGGACGCGAAATCTGAGAATCGCAGGCCACTTGCAGCTCCTGAAACTCTTGGGCAGGAAGGAAATCAACTTTGGAGAAGCTACAAGCTCGGCCTGGTGATGCTGACCACAAATTTGGCTGTTTTGGAGTCGTACCAGTAGAACTATGAAGGCAGACAGGAATCAAGCAGCCGGCCTGATCCATATAACTATTATCTGAATCTAGCTCCCTCACTTGGCCTTGAATTGGCCAAACTCTCCTGGATGTTATGTGAACAAAAAGCACTGCTCCCCCCTCCCCTACCCGCTCCCTTCCCGAGGATATCTGTGGACCTGTGTCAGAACCCTGCACTATTTCTTATCAGGACTATGGAACTATTTGGCAGTGTTCCTGGACAACTCGCCGCCTTCGTCGGTCTCATGCATAAATGTATTATGATGTCATTAGTATGTTGCTGTTTCTGTGCTGAGGTCTTTTTTTGTAACTTTTACACTGTGTCCCATCTAGGAAACAGTGTGAGATATGATTTTTTAAACCTCCCCTTGTATATATCTTTTTCTTATCAAAACAAAAAGGACAGCGCCTCCCAAGGCTGCAGCCTCAGACTTCTCCATCTCCCCATGTCTGTATGTTTGTTTCTCGAACAGGCTGTACTGAAATGTAATTTTGTTGTGCCTCGGTGCAATGAAAATAAAGCTGATTCTGATATGTAGTATGCATGCCCCTCCTTCACACCTTGTTTCACTTCTACTGTATTTCAGAAAACGAGCAGAAGGGATGGAGGAAGAGCTGGAGAAAACTAAACAGTCCTACCAGACTCAGATATCGGCACATGAGACGAAGGCTCATAATAACTGGGTCAGTAAAACTACACCACAGAACAGTTCTGGCAGGATAAACACCCTGAGATGAGGTGCAGCCTAATGCATGCCATTTAGTGTTAGTGTAACTATAGTTCACCCAGTTTAGTTTTTTTGTTCTCTGAACATGTCATGTTGTCGCTGATATTTGCAGTTAGCAGCTCGGGCTGCAGAGAGAGACCTGGGAGACATCAGAAGAGAGAACTCCCTCCTTAGACAGAAGTAAGGCTTTGGGTGACTGATGGTGCGGGGGACTGCACTGTATTCCTAAAGGTTTGTCATTAGTTTGTCTTGTCATGTCCTGACAGAGTGTGTGTGTTACAGAATCACAGATACACATTTTAAGCTGGACTCCCTCGATAAAGATCCGTACGCCTTGAACAGCCTTGCAAGACCACTGCCTTTTCGAGGTAAAACTCATCCAGACATACAGATTGTCAATGTCAATTTCCCCCATTTATGAACCCATGCATAGACCTTTATAGGCCTCATAAGATATGATTTACTTTAAATTTAATTTTTACGTTTTTCATGTTTAACTGGAGATGAATAAAATCTATTAAATATAATTGGAGTCTAAATAGGTGGTTTCTTCTAAAGTGGTGTCTAAAATAATGAATTGCTGTTTTTCTTTACAAACGTTCTGTCGTTGCAGCTGAGCGGTCACCGTACAATTCTTCTTTTCTTGGTCGACCCTCATCTGAAACCAGACCCTTTCTCTCTCCTCCTACATTAATGGATGGGCCACCTTCTAGACTGTCTCCTAGAGGTAAAAACACAAAACAAATGGGATTTTCTGATGAATATTATATATTTTGGTACATTCTTAATCAGCTTGTATAAGCTATAAGTGCTGCATGATGAACTGTACAGGATGATGCATGTGGTTGCATGATTTTTTAGCACATTAACTGCTATCAACAATGTAAAAATATAAAGAAATATTCAAAATTTTTCAGTTCTGTCTGACTGACAACGTCCTCTGGCCTTTTTGTCTTTCTTCTTCTGTTACTCTCATTCTGGGACAAACCTCTGCTCCTTTGGTTCCTTCTTTTTGTGATACTCTCATTCTTTGATGCTTTCATCTTCTCTGTTTTTGTTTTTTTTTTTTTTTTTTTTCCCCTTTGGACGTTTGTTTTCGCTAATTTCTTTCCCAGTATCTCGTGGTCCAGTGGATCCCCCAGGTGGCCAAGGAGAGATGGAGCGCAGTGGAGGTCCTCATTCAGACAGTGGTTCTAACTCTCCCACATGGGAGAGAGATCGCAGGGGTCCCCCTCTGGGACCCCCTCTGGGACCCCCTGGGCCTCTAGGTCCCCCAGGTGTGTGTAAACCCTAAGAGTAAAATAAAATAATGCCCAGACAGTCTGACCATCATATCAAGTATTAGGACTAAGATCATATATTCAGGTAGTCCTCGACTTACAGCCCCCCC
>JARVGS010000789.1:18027411-18045847 GCA_031762315.1 Hypsolebias antenori | reverse complement strand
TTTTTTGAATGTCCAGAGGACCAGACTTAGCTTTTTTAGATTTTTGTACCTGGATTATTGAGCATGCATCAGGGTGTCAGTTATATTCATCAACATTAAAATAAACATTTGAAATATATCAGTCTGTGTGTAATGAATGAATATACAATTTCACTTTTTGAATGGAATTATTGAAATCAACTTTTTCATGATATTCTAATTTTATGATTTTATGTTCTCCTCAACCTGACAGTGTTTTATCAGAAACAACACAAAAATGTACAAAACAACTTTTAATTGAAAAATCCATCTGCAGAATTAACAAAACAATAAATGCCAAAAAAATAACATTTATGACATGATTCATCAAAAAAAAAAAAAAACTTATACTGAAAACATTGCGAGCCATACTATTGCTGATATTAAACTCATAAATCTGAACAGTATGAACCAGGAAAAACAGTAAACCAACAAAACCAGTTGTTCTTGGAATGGGAAATAATTTTGATGCTCTCAACCATTTACTGTCATCAACAAAGTAAGTGGTAAAGAATTGAAAGTACAATTATTTTTGTTCAATTTGCACAAATATTTGTGCATTTTCTTGTCCACTGGAAGCTCTTTAAAGTTTAATCTATAAACCACTTGACATTTCAATTCATCATAACAATGAAATTATTTTTCTCAAACAAAACAGAAAAAGTAATTAAAAAAAAAGATCCAATGGCACAACAGACCTGCTTAACGGTCACACGAGAGCTTTTTAAAAAGTCTCAAGCCTGAAGATAAAACATGTTAATAAAAACTGACTCTCCTTATTGATGTATTGCTTGGTGCAAAACACAGCAACTTCTTGGTTTGGACAATTTTTTGTCTCTCAACTTTAAATTCTCAGAAAAACTCAAGAAGAGGTGAACACAACATTAAGAACACTTTTCAATAAGCAAATCATAAAAACAGACAAAGGCAGCAACATACAATTTTTCATAATAAAATAAGGGTGAATACTTTAAACCATGAAGTGCTGATAGAACATCTGTTTATCAAAATATCTTATGGATTCCTATCTTTGAGTAAACCAAACTGTTTTAGTTAAGATTAAGAGTGTCTTAATGTGAAAAGACCGACACTCATCTGTGTTGGCTATTGATGAACAAAGAGGATGAGTAGTTTAGAGGTAAACAAATCCATTTGCAGAAAAGAATAAAATCAAGCTGCTGTTTTTTTAAGGATGTTTGAGTCAAATGGAGTAGCTGGAATATTTTTTGTCCTATTGTTTGAAAAGTCGACGGTTTATGAAAAGATAAACTTTAAAACGTGTGCATCCTTAAGCACTGGAAGGTGGGTTTACCTTTAACTGCTCCATGATTGTTAACTTCTCAAAAAAGAAAAGAAAAAAATTCTAATCAAAAGTTTAGTATGAATGTTATAGAACAGGAAAGGTACTGAAAGTTGGAAGAAATTAGCTGTTTTATTATCAACCTACAAAAACCTGCATTTATAAAGCCTGAGTCTAACCTGAAGCAGCAGCATCAACCTGAAGGGATCAAAAATGCTCCAACAGTCCTTGTTGTGCGTGACTACCAGTTCACCAGCTGGTGTCAAATTAAGGCAGAGTTCTGATCATGGTCAGACAGAGGTGTGTACAAGAAAAGAAGAGAAACACTCAGATGTGTGAGTCACATGCAGACAAGTGTGTGCATTTCAGGTCCTCGTGGGTTTTTAACTGTGTGTGTGTCTCAACAGTTGAGAATTGGCCTGCTTCTGTCGGAGGGCCTGAACGAAAACAAGCAGCTGTCAGAGTCGGCTCTCCCTCTGTGTGGACCCAGTGTGGCTACAGCCTGAAGGAGAAAACATGAATGTAAATGACAGTTAAAAGCTGCTCACATATAAAGCTGCAGACAAAACAAAACAACTCTCCAAACCACTAGACAAACTTGCACCTTTCTGATGGCTGTCCAGTCCTCCAGAATGTCCAGATCTGGTAGCATATAGACAATATATGGACGTGAGCAAGGTTAAGGACATTGAGGACACATCTGGATTCCAACATTTAGAAATTTTCTTAAGCAGTAAGCAAAACCAGAGATATATAGGATATCAGACACCACAGAAGGTCGTCTCCTCTTCTTATCTGGACTTAAAGCATCGCGCCTTTTCTTTCTTCCCGTTATCTCATCATTCCACAGCTCTGAACAAAAACACAGTAAGACTCAAATATGTTATGGAAGCTGTATGTATATACAATAATAAACCTATTGTTCACTGTTCTACCTGACGTGATATCAATGCTGTGTCTGTCTTCCTCCAGTCTCCTAATCTTCTCCTCCAGTTCGCTCTGCACGGTGTCAAAGAGCAACAGTTTCTCACTCTGCACACAGGTACAAAACATCGACATAAAATCAGTAACTCAAGACAAACTTGATCCAGTTAAGGATAAGATTATTGTGATAATCTGTGTGTTTTTAACCTCCCAGTGTTGGCATGCAGCCTGGATTTCACAATCATACTTGTTCTTAACAGACTCCAGACACAGCTCTCTGTAGATACCTGACAAAGACAACAGATATAAGGTGAACAGAATAAGGGAAGTGTGCACACCTTTATGTGTTTGTCTGTGTCAAAAGTTACCTGCCACCTTGGTGCGGACCTGCATGTTCTCCAGCAGCACCGCTAGAGGCTCAAGATATTCTGCAGCTCGGCCAGCCTCCACCTCTGCCAGCTTGGTGTTCACCTGACTGAGCCGCTCTCGATACAATCTACACACAATTATTGCATACACCAGTACAGATTGTTGTTTGTGCTTCTTCTTAAATTTTAAAGCAAACTTGAAATAAATCAGTGTGAGCCTCACTGGTCTTTGAGATCATTGAACTGTTTCTCCAGGTTAGACATTTCGTCCAGACACTCCATTCTCCTCCGCTCACAGTCCTCCTCATCCATTTCTAAAACATCATATGGGACCAGACACAGACCATGAAATTTGACTGTAATGCAAAACAATGCTTACATGATAACACCCTGACTATCAGCATGATCACTTGTAAATAACATCTTAACAGAATCATTAACTCTAGTAAAGTTTTTCTTTATGTTAGTTAATCTGTAATAAGACAGTCCTCATTTTTTAACCTTTAGTTTCTCACCAGAACTGTCTCCATCCTCGGAAACAGAGGAGGTTTCAGAATCCTCCTCATCTGTGCTGGATGCTTCGTGCTCATGCTCCTCCACCTCCATCTCCTCAGCTGTGCTCTCCCTTTTCTCCCGGTCACGATGCACTGGCATGACACCCAGAGCAATGCTTTTAGACAGAAAAATATGGATGGGATCTTTTGGCAAATGTTTCATAGAAGAGCCGATCTAATTCTATATTTAAATTATTGGATTAATTTCGTTTAAGACAGCAGATAAGCTTGTTTTTGAGTTCCTTCACAATCTGTAGTTATGCACAATCTGCTTGGACATCTAAAAGTCAACAAACACTCCTAATATACTCAGTATTAACTCATGTTCCTGAAGCCACTGTGCCTAATTTAAAATACACATGTAGATGAGAGTACTTACAATTAAATATTTTGATTACACTTTATGAACATGCAAACGATTTAAAACAGAATAAAGAAATGCTTATCCAGTCTTTCTGTGGTGGACCATGGCAAGTGTTGTCGAAGTGAGACTGGTAAACAGTCGAAACTAGTTAATGATTAACTAACTCGAAATACACTTAAATAATTAATAAAATGTCTGTGTAAATTTTAAAATGCAAGTTAACAAAATGAAAACGTTTATCTGTCACGAAAAACAGCTGAGGGCAGTTAGCATTTGTTAGCTTATTAGCACGAGGGTAAGTTAACGAGAAAATATACTATCACACATTTCGACAATGCTTGAATTCCAACTCACAGGGTGATAAGAAACGGAACCCTTATATGAATGTTCAAGAGGAAAGATTTATCGCAGAAAATTATAACTCAATTTTCTTCGACCACCATTTATCTCTGCTATGCTAAAAACAAAGCTCAGGAAGGCGCTTTTTTTTGTTTGTTTTGGGAAATGTAGTTTTCTATGTCACAAATAACTGTAATCAACGTTCTGACACGTGAGACTAAAACGACACTACCCACAATTCCGCACAAAGCGAAGCAGTCATGAATAATCCAGAAAGGGGGTGAAAAGCCTTTAATTAAATCACTGTAAATATATGACCTATAATTAATTTAATTAAATAAGCTTATATAAGACTATTAATATATTATTCTAATTTACAACACAATTCAAAATGTTTTGTTTCTAATTTATTTAAAATCAATGTTTTTTTCCGTCCTGCAAGGATATTTTCTAAGTGGACAGCTAACCAGCTAGCCTAGCTAGCCCTAATGCTGCGGGAGGATGGATTTGTTTCCCCTCTGCGCTTCACATTTTTGTCTGTAGTTTAAACAATTATGCGATCGATTTTACTCATGGACGTTTCTGGCGCCGTAACGGGGAGCTGCTAACCCGCAGCGCAGGGTTGATAAATGACCAAGGAGGAACGGGTTTTTTCGGTTCCAGTTTGAAGATTAACTCCGACTGAGGCTGCGATTGAGCAGCCGTGTACAGCCTAGCCCCTTCTTCTTGTGTCTTTCGCATTCTCGTCTCTCCTGCCTCAGGAATGTTTTCCAAAAAAACTCATGGGGACGTTAAAAAATCAACACAGAAAGTGTTGGATCCAAAAAAGGACGTTTTGACCAGGCTCAAGCATCTTAGAATAGTCATAGGTGAGTAAAAAAACAACCTTAAGTTAAGGAGCAGCTAAAAGGTTAGCTAGCTGCATGTCTATCTCGAAAATCTTAGCTTCCATTGTAGATAAATACGTATATAATTCCGGTTATTTCATTTTATGAGCTTACCCATTTGTCAATGCAGATGTCTATTAAAAATATATAAAAACGTGTAACATTTGCCACAGATCTCTACGTTTAATCTGTTAAGCACATCACATTCCATTATTATTACATGGAAAAGCTGTTAGTTTATATATGAGTGAATTATGTAGTTTACAAATACAGTAGTAGTTTAATTGAATCGTTACTTTTTGTAGGTATAAGTCAGTCTACATATAAAGTATGTTTAAATTTTAAAAGTTGCTAACTACACATTATTTAGAACATTGCCATTAACAGCAAAGAAGACTGTAAGATCAGGTAGTAAAGGTCAGCCTATACTATATGCTTTTATTTTTGTTGTTTTTAAGATAATTTGATCTTTAATTAAAGCAGAATTATATGTAAAACTGACTTTAAAATGCAGACATCCAGTCAGTTGGCTTTGATTTCTGCAGGGGTGTGCCTGCAGACTGCCCAAAAACCTGAAGAGTGAGACGTCATGAGTGTTTTTCCTGATCATTTAACACAAATTCAACTTGGAATGTGTGGGAGAAATGGGAGGATGAACATATATTAATAAGTGATGGAGAGTGTGAGTGCTTGTGTGAGCATTTAGCAAACAGCTGAGAGGGAAATAGCCTTGAGTATTTCCTCTCTGTGTCCTGTACAGTAGCTCGACTTCCTCTGTTTTTGTGTATGTTTGCGTGAAATGGGTGTGCCCCACTTTATGTGCTCCACGGGAACTCAAAATTATGATAGCAACCACAGAGACTCACACTAAAAACAGCAAGAACAGAAAGACTTTAGAGCAAAACAGCAGCATTTTCTTCCACTAAACAGTTTGAGTAGTTTTGTTCAAAACGCTGCCTTCATTTCCAATTTTCTCCTTCGTGTTTAACACCAGTTATTAAAAAACAGGAAAGAGGAAATGTTTATTCCAGTGGCTGGATTTCTTAAATTAACCGCCACATATAAAATCTTGTATGTAACATATTATGAATAATAATTCATCCAAAACAAAGTGTATACAGATTAAAATTACCTAATAACTTCCTGAATGCCCTTTGCCCTAGATATGTTTACACTGTTCTTTAATATCATCTAATATCTTGAGGTTGAAATTTAATCTATTGAGATCAGACACTTCAAATGGGTCAAGTTGTGTTTGAATGTGGAAAAAAATAAAATATCTTATCTTAGACCTTACAAGTACAACCACCGTGCCACTAACAGCCTCAGAGTTTACCTTGTACTTTTCATTAACTGGACCCAGAGGCACCTGAATGTGTTTGTCCATGCATGTCTGCGCGAGTCAAACACACTCATGTACCGTAATGTCTCTGATTTGACCTGGACTACAGCGATGCCTGTACAGAACTGCATGTGTTTTGTCTTCCAGCTATTGAGTCAGTAGTGCTGTGGTCCAAAATTACAGTACATAAACCTGTGATTCTACAATAAACTGTCCCTGGAACCTCAGTCATGTCATGTACGTGTTCAGCTGCAGCTTCACAGAGCTGAAGAGAAGTCAGATGCAGGAGGGGGAGGATACATTTCTCAACTGTACTGTACTTCCTGTGATGAGAAGACTGATTATTGTTCTCTTCACAACAAGGCATTGCCTTCCTTACTGCAGATGCATTTAAACTTCTCAGTGAACACATTTTTTGACCATTAATGGATGAAAAAAAATTAAATCACATCACTTCAATTGTATTTGAGGAGTCATATTGCATACTCTTGTTTTTTTTTTTTTTTTAACCAAAGGTAGTTCTTTTAGTATATCAAAAAACTAGTGTCATCACAATATCAATAGGTGTAATTAATATCTGTCAGAAAGGATTGCAATTAATCAAAAATAAATGCTATATTGACTTGCGACCCGTCCAGGGTGTACCCCGCCCCTTGCACATTGATTGCTGGACATGGGCACCTGCAACCCCCGTGACCCAAAAATGGAAGAAGCAGGTAAAAGATAATGGATGGATGGATTAAAAGCTATATTCCAATAAGTCCTGGTGCATTCTCAATAGTCCAGGTAGATAAATCTAACAAGGTTGAGTCAGGTCCCCAATCTAGTCCACCCAGAGGACCTGACTCAACCTTGTTAGGTATAGTTCAATAATATATTTAACTCACTGCTCTAAATGCATGTGTGTGATTTAGAGAATGGAGGCTAAAACCCATGGAGGTTGTTGCGAGTATTGTGATGACGGGGGAAAGAGACGAGTAAGAAAAATATGGTTTCATTGTATTATCCAGGACCAACTTTTATCATTGTTTGTGTTTGCTGTTTTACACTGAATATATCTCTTGGAGTAGAAAATACTGAAAAACCGAGTCAAAATAATAATAATAACAATAATTAAAAAAAATAATAATAATTGTCGAGTGCTGATGAAGAGAAAAACAATACAAATTCTGTAGAAATCACTTACCGGTACAAGCTGTTTGTGGTACTTCTTGGCATTTCCTTCCTTTATGTGCTTCTCAACTAATTTCAGTTTATTTGTTTTCTTACAGAAAACTCAGAAGCTCCAGATCTGAAGCAGTTCTTTGACCTCTACTATTCTCATATCTACTATGTCTTCTTTGAAAACTTTGTCACCATTGAGGTCAGCCTCAAGCAGAAAGGTACGTTTTATCATCGCTCGAAGTCAAAACCTGTTTATTTTTTAGCAAATTATGCTTCTGTGGTACATAAATCATCCCCAGGCTGTGTTTTTGTGCTGTTTTCATGCTATTTTGTGTTTTCCAGTTCATAAATCTCAGAGGGAGGAGCTGGACTCTATCCTCTTCATCTTTGAGGTGACAAAATCTTACAAATCTCCCAATACTTAGTTTTCAAAAAACAGTCTTAATGTTTTAATTCACTCCTGGAATCAAATAACTTTATGCAATAGTTTGTTGAATCTAAATCCTATGCAAGTGGAAGAGTAAAGATAGCAAAATTAAACTGGAGGAAAAAAAAGACCAAGTCACTGAGGTGCTTGTGATTCCATGAGCTCCAGTATGTGGTCTCAGGCAGTACCATAACACCAGCTGGCATTGATCCCAGACTTTCTTAGACCGTTGGCATTTGGTGGTGGTGCTAGGGAGTAGCCAGGATAAGATAACATGTTTGTGTGACCTCCATTTACCCTTTTACACTTTTAAACTTAAGAGCAGTGCAGGAAAAAAAAGAGGAAAAAAAAAGTCTAGAGCAAATTGGGACACAGCAAAACAAAATGATGTAACCTGTTTAGAGGGTGTGCACATTTTTTGGATGCTAATGTACTTTTGCTTTTCAAGCTACGGTAAGTACTTTTTTTTAACCATACCCCTCGTTTGTTTTAAATATATTGTGAAAGAGATTGTTTAGATAAAAATAAGTAGGAATAAATGTTATTAGTTAAAGTGAAACCTAAAGGTATGAACAAAAAACTTTTTATTTCAGGGGTTTGTTTGCTTTAAATGATAAGTATTTGTGTTAAAATGGACAATTAGTCTCTTCAGGTTGTAAGAAGTTTTATCTTAAACACACAAAAAAATTAAGATTAACCTCTTTAGAGGTCTACCAATATGAGTTTTCTATAGCCAGTGCTGAGCTTTAGAAATCAGAGCAGCTGATATATAACAGATGTTTTTTTTTAATTTAACATAACAATAGATCAGTGCTGCGGTTTTGTAATTCTGAGGTTGCAAGTTCGAGCCCAGGTTGCATCAGTAAGGACACCCTGCGTAAAACCCTTGCCAGATCTTTCTCTGGGCACCCCTGAAGAAAGGAGCAGCCAAAATAAAAAAACAAAAAATAAACATTTAGCAACTCTCAGAAAAAATGTATCAACTTAAAAACGATGAAATTTTTTTGCTTTAAATACTAAATTATGGGTAATAGCTGGTTGAAGCAGTTACTGCATTTTAATTTTCCTACTTGATAATTGAATAGGTAAACATGCACGACCGAAAGCAAGTGGTCTATTTGGTTTAACTCTTGCTTTGCTAAATGTACTGGTAATTAAAATATTGCTCAGTGTTCAAATATATATATATATATAATTTTTTTTTAAAATTAATCTGCTCTCGGATCATTAAACTAACTGTCATAGACATCTTGTTAAAGACATTTACAGTTACAATAGTTTTTCCTGATAATTGTTTATTAGGGGTGCACCGATTGCAGTTTTCTGGCCGATCACAGATTTCTAAAAAGTCTGACCTACCGATTCCGATTTTGGCCGATACCAATTTTGTTTTATAAGCGACACTGTCAGGTGTTATAAAGTCACAATGCACCTTCAATTTTCCAGTATTTAAAAAAAAAACAACAAAAAACATACCCTTCAACAATATCCGAGAAACAATACAAACTTGTTTTAACTGGCCATGAGGTAGTGATCTGAAATATAAATGAAGTTCAGACAATTGTTAAAACTAAAAAAAAAAAAAAAATCATCAGTAAAATCGGTTTCTCATGCAAATATCGGCCGATTTCCCAAAATTAAAAGGAAATCGGGGCAGATAAATTGTGCACCTCTATTGTTTATGGTTTTAAAACATTTGTTATTTTTAAAAGTTTAATAAATTTAACATATGTAGCAATTCTGCTGATTTCAACAAGTTGTTCAAATCAAGTGAACAGCCGAGTACTGTTTCTAATTTTACAATATCAATAAAAAAAGGGTGAGTTTATGTTGAGGGTCATCCCTTCATTAAAAGCTGTAATAATAAAACTCATCCAGTGCATTCAACAAACTTTATATGGCAGTTGTAACAATAAATATGTATTTATTTTGTCGTTTAGAAAATCCTCCAGCTTCTGCCAGAGAGGATCCAGAGGCGATGGCAGTTTCACAGCATTGGTAACTTCCCTTCTCTGCCGCTTATCTTAAAGTTTAGATTTAAGTATTTGATTGAATATCACATGTTAAAAAAACAAACAAAAAAACAAGTGGTTTTCAGTTACTGTATGCGTCAACACATCTTAAGTGCATTTCAGATCATTTTTGTTGTTTGATGATAAAGATTTAGTTTGATGCACGAGTACGGTAAATAAAACAAGTTGTTTCTCATTTTTCTGTCAGGGTTGATTCTCAAGAAGTTGTTGCACACTGGAAACTCCTTAAAGGTACAGGTTTGATTTTATTTAAGTGCTTGCTTTTAACATAAGTCAGCTTTAGGTCTGAATACTCCATGGTCAGAAAAAGACATTTAAAGTTGTGATTTATAGTTTTTTGAGAAAAATACCAAAAAAAAATCCAATAAGCGTGTACTATTTTGGAGTTTACTTTCCTAATGCTGCCTTTTTCCCCTTCTATTTTATTTTGTAGATCCGTCGTGAAGGCGTGCGCTTGTTTTTGTTGTGGATGCAGGCTCTGCAGAGTAACGCAGAGCTCGAGCAGCTCTGCATGTTCGCATGTTTGATTCCTGGTTTTCCTGCTCCTGTTTGTCATGGGTCCCCACGAACGCTGGACACTCTGATCAACCCACCGCTGAGCCTGACTGAGAGTTAGTTCAACAAAAACACCCCACATATGCTGTAGCTTTAGTAAATATGACCTTGTAGTTGTTTTTAAAATAAAGATACATGAAGCAGTTTTTTGCTGTATCAAATGTTGGATAAATGCCTTGATTTTCCTTCGCAGCTCAAGTAACTCCTGAAGAAATTACACCGTTGGTTGCTCCCCAGTCAGGAGACAAAAACCAGGAAGATCTCACTGCCTACTTTTTAGAAGCGCTGCTGAAATACATGGTAAACCAGGTATTATCCTTTTTTACTAACACAATTAACACAACGGTCTTGCAATGCTTTACTAATGTAACTAACACAAGGAACAAACAAGGTCACCTTTATTGACATGTGCACATTTGAAGCAATATCAATCACAACCTTTTCTGGAATCATTAACCACTTAAAATACACTTTGCATCTTTTTTTAGCACAAACTTTGTGCTTGTATTTCCTTCACTTGCTGCTGTCGCTCACAAGCGTGCGGGCGTGCACACACTGATAACGTTCTCCTCGTGAAACAATGGTGCTCTTCTCCGCTTGTTCCTGTATTGTGGCCCCTCTTTATAACACAATGTTTGTTTGTTTTCGTGTGTTTGCTTCAACTAGGCAAAGTCTTTAGAGTGGCGGTGTAAAGAGAACCATGAACGTGGCTTCAGCTTCCTCTTTGGCCACTTCAGGAAGTTTTACCTTCCTCACATATTTCCCAACTTCGCCATGGAAACAAGTCTTTACAACCCTATTTTAGGTCAGTTCTTGAACTATACGGGATGATTTTCCCCGTGTTTCTTAACAGCATAAACATTTTTACTGGCTTTTCCCACAGATGTCCCTCAGATGCGTCCTAAACCATACTACAGCATGTTGCGCAGAGAGCAGGATGGCGGTGAAGTTCAGTACTGCACCAAAGAGAGTTTCCTTCAGGCCCGAGTCATTTTTGTCCGCTGGCTGGTTTCGTTCTGGTTGGAACCACGACCCAACACACAAACGCAAATCCCGGGAACTGAAGGAGAAAACGTTCCAAAAAACATACAGGCAAGTCGTACACACTTTTAATGGTTTTATGAAGACTTTTTGGAGACTAATGGTGGTTGTTTTTTTAAATTCATGTAACCCAGCGAGCAGCAGCTGGACTGGCTTCTCGATCTGCAGGCAGCTCTGACGACAGCGGCGGAGGAGGTATTCGGTCTGAAAGCCACCTTGAAGGAAGCGGTAGCTCCATAGGGCCTGTCGGAGGTAGCCTGGGGGGCTCTGGGGGTCCAGGGATGGAACCTGAACAAAGCCACTCCAACACTTCCACGTTGACGGAGAGAGAACCCAGCTCCTCCTCGCTCTGCTCCATGGATGAAGAGCAGCTGACGGACATGGAGGTGGTGAGGAGGGTCCTGACCAACTCCAGAACCAACGTCAACTTCATCATAGAGATCTTCAGACAGGTGAAGGAGAAATACTTATTTATCACTGATGAGGAATGTTTCGTAACTGACAGTCCTAGTGTGCTTTAGGTAATCATGATTGTTGGGATTTTACTGGTAACATTACTCTTGCTGGTATTTAAATACAAATGTTGTTCGCATTCCCACTATCCTGGCTTTTTTTTTTCCCCAGCTAAACTACTTTGTGTTTTTTTTAGCCATTCAAAATGTTCACTTCATTTAAAAACTGAGTGCTATGAGTTTGGTTTTTGTCACTTTTGTATTTTTCCACATATTTAATTTTGTTTGCAATGTTTTTCTCTATAGAAACAGAAATCCCTTCATTTCCTTCAAAACATTGTTCTCTTTGAATCTGCTTCATCTTTTGTCTTCTTAGGTTTTTAGCTTCAATTTTGCTACTTTGAGCTAGCCTTTGGCTACTTTTAATTATAAGCTAACTTTTTGCTGTTTTTAGCAGTTGTTTTTCTTATTGCGTTTGGCTTGTGTATTAGCTATTTTCCTTTTAGCTATAGTTTTTCTGCTGTTGTTTTCTTTACTATTGGCTTTTAGCTAGCATTTTACTCCTTTTAGTTTCTACTTAGTGATTTGCTTTTTTTGAGCTTTAATTACTGAGTTTCAGCTATTATAGCAGATTTCGGCAGTCATTCAGCGCTCATCGTTTACATTTTTCTAGTTCTAATTATGTTGATGTAAACAAAAATATTTAAATAGCATAAAAGTAATTGTTTACATTGTCCATGAAGAAGATATTTCTTTTTTCAGGTATTATTTAGATTTACTTTATATTTTTTTAACATATTTTTTAGGAACCCTGTGTTTATAGAAAGAATAACAAAACTAAACGTACAAAATTATTTGCTAATGATAAAGCCGGTCTATCATCCAGTTGTCAAAATATTGGTCCAGTTGTTGGATCATGTCTGGGTTTCTTCATGCAGCAGCAAAGTAGATGGATTGACAATCTTCGTTCAGTTCCTTTTTTTCTCATGTGTCTCTCTACATGTGCAGGCATTTCTTCTTCCGATGTGTGAGGCAGCTGCGATGCGAAAAGTAGTCCGTGTTTACCAAGAGTGGATCTCCATGGAGGACAAGCCCGTGTTCATGAAGGATCCTGATGAAGGGCCCTATCCTGTCCCTGCTGCTACCAGCCTGGATGCAGGCTTTCAGCTTGGAGACAAAGAAGATGAGGTAAACCTGTCCTGAAACATTTTGCGTAATTGATATTTATGTAAATGGTTGTATTTATGCATTTCTTTCAGGGAATGAACAAAGAGATGGACAGTGAAATGCTGGAATACTGTGTTCATGCTGGAGCCCAAACAACACTACAAGTACAAGTCATTTCACTGTGAACATTGAAGAGTCTTTAGTTTACTATTTTATATATTCTGTGCTTTTTTATTTATTGTGTTTGTTTTTTCTTTAGGTATTTATCACTCACTCTGCCAATGTTTTCCTGCTGGAACCAGCGAATGACATCAAGATCCTTTTGGAGGAGCATGTTGACATGTGCAAGCGAGTCCTGAACATCTACCGCAGCCTCGTCATGCACGAAACCATGGACCAGAAAACATGGTAAAAACAACAAATCTAACCCTCCCACGTCTTAATAATTACACTTTTGTTTAAGAAGTGTGCGTGTTTTTGGTTGTAGGGAGCAGATCTTATTAGTTCTGCTGAGAGTGACGGAGTCTGTTATGAAAAGACCTCCGTCCATCATGCCTCAAGGCAAGAAGAGCAATACACTGTCAGGCAGGCTGGCAGGGCCCATTTTTCAGGTACAAAACCATAAAGTTGTTTTTTTGTCCTTTTGCTAGTAGAACATTGAAAAACAATTGGTTTTACCTGGCCAAAAATAAACAAGGACCAGGAACACTGTTGCACATGTATTGTTTTGAATATTTAGATGTGTTGTTTTAATCTTACAACCACTTCCACTGTGCCATTTTATGGTTTGCTGTTTGTTTCTGTACAGACTTTGATAGTGGCCTGGATTAAGGGGAACTTGAACGTTTATATCAGCAGAGAACTGTGGGACGACCTCCTCTCCGTCCTCTCCTCCCTGACCTGCTGGGAGGAGTTGGTGACTGAGTGGTCACTCACCATGGAGACCCTCACAAAGGTACAAAAGGCCCTTTAAGTTACCTGCTGAGCTTTTGAATATTGATAAAGTAGAGTTTGCATGTTTCTATCCTAGGTGTTGGCAAGGAATTTGTACAGTGTTGATCTGAATGAGCTCCCTCTGGACAAACTCAGTGAACAAAAACAGAAGAAGCACAAAGGAAAGGGTTAGTCCATCACAAGACACCTGCACAGTTTTTCACATCGTTTTGTATTAGCAGCTTTGTAACATAGTGGGTTGTTTTTAATGCTATGTGTCTAAATTTTCATGTGAAAACAACCTATTTACATATGATCCTTGGAATGAAAACATGGGATTTAACCACAGTAAACAGAGGCTGCTTGTTTCACCTGTTGGTACTCCAGCTTTCGGTACAGAGAATCAGCGACAGATTGTGGACCGCTCCTTTTCTCGAGGTTGGAGCAGAGACCAACCGGGTCAGGCAGCGGCCATGAGGCAGCGAAGCGCCACCACTGCTGGCTCACCGGGCATTGAAAAAGCAAGAAGTATTGTACGCCAGAAGACTGTAGGTCAGTATTGTCTTCCCTTGTTTTTTGTTTTTTCTTCAGCTGCCATTTAAATGCTCTAACAGGAATTTTAGATGTTTTTTAAAGTTCACTTGTGCTAACTTTGCAACTTTCCTTTATGCTTTTGTTTAAAAAAATACATAGACTTGGTAAACCTTGCAGATTTTTATTTTTATTACTGGAAATGAAGCGCATTATGCAAGTAGAAACGTGGCTTTCCTATTGGTCAGTTTACCTTCACTTTCTCACTGTGTTCCTGCAGAAACCCTGTCTCACTCGTCCCTCACCTCCTCTGTCCCCGTCCTACACTGACTTCTTGTCTTATTTTTATTTTTATGCTTTGCTCTGCATATAAACATTGGATTTACGGTATTTTCATACAATCTATATCAAATCTTTTCCTTTGTTTTCACCGTTTACCTTTTTAAACTTTATTTTCTCTTTCTGCCATCTTTGTTGTTCTGGTTAAGTTTGTTCCGCTCCATCGTTATCCAAACATCCACCTGTTGTTCACTTGCCTTACTCCGCACTACAACAAAACTTTTTCTCTCTTCCTTCTTGGTCTCCTCTCTTTCTCGCCTTCCGACTTCCTCAGCCCTGCGTAGCTGTTCTACGGGCGACTCTCTGCTGTCGTCCGCCTTTATCCGCAGTGCTAAGAGTGCTCCTGCTCTGGCTCCGCCTCTTCCTGTCCTTATCCACCACCATCACCCTTTCTTACCCCCACTTGCCGACAATCTGGCAGGTACACCGTCTTTGCTCTGCCTGCCTGCTGCTTGGAAACTGTAGCCTCTCGCATGCCTGTCCGAAACTTAAACGGTGTTTGTTTTTAAACATAATTTATTAAATGGTAAAGAATCATTTTGCATGAATGTAATGTATTTTTTTAAGCTACTGAATCTAATCTGCAACTACTGTTCCTTCATTAGCTAAATTGTTATACAAAATACTGTTTTTAGTTTTGTATATCAAGTCAATTTTTTAAATTGTTTTAGTTATTTAAGAGTTTGTTTTTGCCTGTGTGGAGCCTGAACTACTCGTTTTCTTTTCTGGTTTCTTTATCTGCATTCTTGACATTGTTTTATCTCCTTGCTTGCAATTCTCGTCCCTGTTTCAGTGAATCACATCCCTGTGCTTTCTTTTCCAGCAAATATTTATTCCTTTCATTTTTTTTAAAGGCGTTCTTGTTTATCTTCACGGCACTTTTATTTGACTTAATTAAATCTTACCAGTGCATTGAATTAGACTTTTTCTCCTTTCCAAAAGGCAAAAGTGATGCTTCTAGATGCATATTCTTTACTTTTGTGTTTACTCAGACGTGTGTGGGGCGTTGAGCATTCTGCTTTTTATTCTTGTGTACGTGTGAACTAACATCCCTCTTGTGTTTTTCCTCCAATAACTAGACCTCGAGGACCCGCCCATCATGCTGACGTCCCGCACCACTCGAATGCGCCACGCTTCCCAGAGCGACGAGGCCCCTCCCACCCCCTGTTCTGAGGTCTTCCAGGGAGGGCCTTGTGACCTGGACACTCCAGGCCTTTCTTCCCTCGCCAGGAGCAGCAGTGCCTCTGACATCATGGAGCCCTTCATCGCAGAGCGGGTCAAAGGTGAAGACCCCCAAAGGGACCCCATTTCGTTCCCGAATCCTCACCACCACTTCTCCACAACTACTGCAAACAGCCACACAACTCAGCTACTTTCACAATCCTTCACCTCCCCCTCTCCCACACCTTTTACCTTCTACAATGGTGTTTCCTTGCCCTCAGACGCACAAAATGATGATAGTGTTTATGATCAGCCCTGGCTCCAGGCTGGCTCCCAAAGCCATGGTTCAAGTTCAGATTGGGTAAGCAAGTGGGACTCTGCCTTCGCATTTTCATCTGAAAAGGAAATTGATGCAGATGATGGGGAAATAGGGGCTGCAGTTGAAGAAGATGATTTATTCTCCTCTATCAGGGACTATTTCACTCAGAAAGAAGGTGAAAGAAAAGAAGAGGCCAGAGAGGGAAATGGTCTTGGTCATGTGTCAGAACATGTTGTCTCTGTACCTGCACTGGTGCAAACTGGAGTTGCTAGATTGCAGATAGAGTATACAGGACAACTAGACGAAGGGAAGCTGGTGATGAGTGAAGACAGACAGGTAAGTAAACCAGTGAGACATAGCAGTGTGGATTCCACAGAGGAGAATGAGGCAGAGCAGTGCAGCATTTATGAGTGTTTGGAGTTGCAGTGTGAGTGGCCATCACCCAGTGTTAAGGGGAGCGCTAGTTTAGAAAGAAACCCCGAGGAGAAAAAGGGAGCCTGTACCGAAACCGGATTGGAAGGGAAATTTGACATGTGGACTGAGTTAGGAAAAAAACAAGAAGATAAAGAAGAAGAAATAAATGAAAGCCCCAGTTTGATTAGACAAGAATCAGTCACAGTTGAACCGAACTCTGAATCAACTTCCCAACTCTCAGAAGCTGCTAAAGCTAAGGTGTCTTCTAGTAGCACCAAGCGGCACAATTCTAGGAGCGTTCATGTCAGTTTCCGGCCATCAACCGAGTCGGTACAGTTCCACAACCCTCTTGAAAGTAAAGAGGCTCATTGGAAAGCCAGGCTGCGTCGACTCAGTCACTTCCACACACACAGTCATTCAGCTGGGGAGAGAACGAGTAGATCTGGGTCAGTGGGGAAGCTGGCAGCAGAGGGTGCAGGTAAGTTTGTCTCTAGAACTGGAATTAGCCACAAAGTAGGGTCACAGGAGAGGTTTCTCTCTGGAACAGCTGCAGAAGGCTGTGGGACAGTAGCCACAGACGCCGGAAGTCTGGAAAACAAGTCTGGGACCAGAGCGGAAAAGGACAAGCTGCATTCTGGATCATTTACAAAATCCAACCCGGGCTCTGAAATCAACTCAGAAGTCCTGTCAAGTAGCTCAGGTTCCTCGAGCGTGTCCACTGGAGTGCGTGGACGTCTGGGACGTTCCACCTTGCGATCTCGAGTCTCCCGCTCTCGCTCCCAGGAGCCTGGCAATAGTATCTCTCGGCACCACCAGGGGGCTCTTCTTGGTGGAGTTTATAAGAGCGTTGTCCATGCTCTGTCCTCTAAACCTCGACCCAGAGGTCAGGGATCATCACAGGGTTCGTCACCACAGCGACAGAGTCGGGCTGCCATGGGCGACGCATCACTAAAGGATCTCTACTCCCATGTCCTGGGCTACTTTGGACGAAAGACGACAACGCCAGGTGAGGCGACGAACGAAGTGCTCATAGAGGACACACCTGTGGAAAGAAATGCTCCCCAATGCATAAACACAAGCAGCTCTTTTCCTTTTTGGCTGTTTTTAACTGGTTTGTTATGATGGAATGATGTTTTTTTGGCTGAAACTCATCATCTTGCTGCTGGACTGAAACTCAGACCCCCTGTTGATGTGTTTCTTCTTGAACGTAGCCCCTCTTCCAGCCTGACTCCTTTTTGAGGACCCCACTTTCTTCCATATCCTTTCACTTGTTTCTGTAGGTCAGAGCTCCATCCCTCCTCCTCCTCCTGTTTTCTCTTTAAGGGGTTTCGGGATTGCAATCTTTTCACCTCCTGCCCGTCTTCTACATCTCCTCCCTTTCCTCGATTATTTTTTTTTTTTTTGCATGCGGCCTCCTTGCGCCTCCTCCCTGGAGATGGGTCCGTCTTCAGTTTGTATGAAGGAAACTACAATCTACTCAGGAGCACAACTGTCTGTGGGAAAAAAAAAGAATTTCGAACAAAAAGAAAAGAAAAAAAAAAAAAGCTATAAACGTTATCTTTAAGGAAGCTGCCAGACGCTTTGATGGATTTTCAAGCTTAATAGCTTTACAGTATTTTCTGTTTCCTTATCATTGTTATTAAGACAAAATAATATGCAATATTATTGGTTATAAATATATTTCTGAAAGAGGATTACGCCACGGTGCAAAAATTATTATTTTTTTCTAAAAAAGCTAAGTCTGGTCCTCTGGACATTCAAAAAACTAAATTTTTTTGCTTTGTTTTGTTTAGTTTTTTGAATG
>JARVGS010000789.1:17960279-17970444 GCA_031762315.1 Hypsolebias antenori | reverse complement strand
CATAGAATAGGCACTGTGCAGCTATTGAAAGTCAATGGGAGGTGTGATGACGTCACTGGGGAGGCGGGCCATAAGTCCGAAATACTGTAAGTCGGCGGGGCTGTAAGTTGAGGACTACCTGTATCATATATATAGATATAGATATATATAATATTCCTACTTTGCGGTTTTTCACTTATCGCGGATCTTCAGGGTTCGAATCCACAGCAATAAACGAGGGACTACTGTAATGTGAAATAAAGCAGACACGTTAAAGTCAGTGTTTAGCTCATTATTTATTAAATTGAAGCTGGTTTGACAGTAAGTCTGAGTTATGAACATGTCTGGTGGTTTTAGGTAAATATGATACTTGTTGTGACTTTAGTTCTTGTGTAAATATTTAGTTGTCTGTGTGTAAGCTGCCTGTTTGTGCGTCTGTGTGGTGTTTTTTGTTTTGTCCGTCTCCTGTGTGGCTCTGGGAATCCATGCAGTCTGCCTTCATAGGACGAGATGTAATTATTTTGTTGTTCCCTCATCCTTCTTCTGCTTCTCCACCATCCCCTTGCCTCATCACATTTCTCCCCTCCAACACCACTTCCTCTCTCCACCCTCCTCAGGCTCCTGCCTAGAGATTCTTCGGGGAGAAAGTCCGGCTCTTGGGGAGGCCGGGAGCGACTCGCCGTCCCCCATGTCTCCTCGGACTAGCAAGACCCGCATGTCCATGAAGCTGCGACGCTCCTCTGGATCAGCCAACAAGACATGAGCGCACACGCAAAATCAAACTTCACCCGACCACGAAACTTTACTTCCTTTAAAATAATTCACATTAAAAAACAGGAGTTTTCTCGTGGCTGAACGAAAACATCAGAGGATGTTCCTCTTCCTGTTCTTCAAACTTTTTTTTTTTCCTTGCACAAAACTCACATCTTCTAAAATATACGTTTACATCTGCAGCTTTGCTTCAAATTAAACGTCGCGGCTGTCGAACGACCGAAACAGCACAGGATTAGTTCATAAACACTGCGCCATATGAGAAAGTGCACAAATATTAATACAATTTTTTTTTAAGTGTCTTAGAGTTTTAGAGGATGTTTAGTGAGATAAAACTTTGACAGACGCACAAGTTAAACCGCTCACGCTTCATTCAGAAACAAGAGTTTAGAAAAAACAAACGTGTATTTAAAAAAAAAAGAAAGTTCACACAGTTTAAAATAGGAAACACTCCCAGTCTGAGCTGGACTGAACACAAACTAGCCCTTCTTCTGTGGGGGAAATAAAAAAAAGTATTGTTCATATTAAAAATAAAACAAAGACTGAAACACTCCAAACTTCTTCAAAACACATTCAAGAGGAGGCACTTATTTAGCTTTTTATTGTAAACCGTGGACAAGCACTGACGTTCATTACGTTTATTTTTATTTTATTTTATTGTTGTAAATTGTGTTTTCGCCAAACGAGACTGTATTTTTCTGTCCCACAAAGCAAGAAACCACATCTTGTCGCTCGTCGTCCTTTTGGCTATAAATCTGTATTCTGTATATCTATGTGTATGAGTATAAATATATATATTAGATACATGGATGTGTATGAAAACATGTACAGTGTGAGGAAGCTTGTGTATATAAGGTTGTGAGAGAAGCTGCCAAAGCCAAAACTGTAGTTTAGCCTCAAACCACGAGAAACAAAGAAAACAGGTCGACACTATAAGATTTTACTCTAAAACGAACCCTGTTCCCCCGATCAGTTTGCACTTTATTCACTTTCACAAACGCGTCGTTACCAAGAACGAATGGGAAGAAATCTGATCTGTGCCACATTTCTTCACGATGTTTGCTGCAGGTTGTAGACGTCTCAGCGAGCGAGTTCTCGGGCAGTGGGTTTTTCAGTTTGACTCGGCGCAGAATGAACCCCGGCAGTTTTCTAACGAAATCCGTTTCTAGGCGTAACACCGGGGTGGAAACGGCAACAAAATATGCTGCAAACCAACAGCCAAAAAAATAAAGGAGAATCTCATTTCATCACTTCTTTTTTTTTTAAATTATCAACCATTTAAGCTGCTCCTGTGTTCCGAGTTTTCAAGTGGGTGGGAGTATTCAAAAAAATGACTAAAAGTTGAAAAATGTTGGAATTTTTTTTTGTGTGTGTGATTTATGGGGTTTTATTTGGATCAACTTCTTTTCTGATTTCGGGTCTATGATTGCTTGAATGTTTTTTTAATGGATAAAGTGATGGATGGTGGATTTAGAAGACTTATATATGAAAATATAAATCAGGTTTTTGCAGAGTTCACAACTATATTTTCTTTTTTTTAACGGATTCTCTGTAGAAAAACAAAGAAATTGCATCATGTTTTGTTCAGTCCTCTATGTGGGGCTTAAATTTATTCTTTTTTTCTAAACGCCATTCTGTAAAGAAGTTAAAATATTCTGTTACGTGAGTGTTTTTGAATTTAGCAGACTGTTCGTCTCTTCAAATGATCCGTTCGATGCTGTGCCCCGGGCTGGAGTTGGAGCTGTAACACTTTAAAAACCTAAACTCTGCCCCAGTTTTCATATCACACCATTTAGATTAACTCTAATGATCATTTGAGCCTTTATATTGCTTTAATGTTCCACGTAAAATGTTTCATAAGCTGTGTAATCTGATTTGCCACAACCAAATCTTGCTTTCCAAAGCTGTATTTTTTAAAAAGGAACTTTTTTTGTTCTTCTTCTTCTTGTCTGATGAGGGGACAAATGTTATCCGATGTATATAACTACTGATTTGCAAGCTGCATGGCTCAGCTCCAGTACACCTGCATGCATCGCCACACATTGCACACACTCCACACACTCCACAAACCGTTTGTGTCAAACTATGTAAACAATGTGTAACGTCTGTTTCAAACACACAAAGTTTTGAAGAGTGACGATGGAATCCAACAATAAATGGTTCGTAGCTGGAGCCGCTGCCTTTGTTTCTTTCATTTTTACACCCGATACGCAAAAAGTGACAACGCAGTGCTCACCCATCAGACATTTATTGACAATACTTTGGAATAAATTACACATTTAACTTAAAACATATCAAAATATTACTGTACGGGCTTCATAGAACTACGGTTACACATTATTTTTTTTAAGGTTATAACGGTATTCTGCAAATATCTTAAAGGTAAAATTGATAAAGATGACATTTTTAATCAGCAGTAGTAACTTTAATAACTTCTGTATGAAAATATACATAAGTTTAAAAATGTTATAATAGTTTTTCTTTTATTAACTTTAGATTAGATTGATTCTGTTCCCAGTTTTCTAATTGCGAAGTGATAGTTACAAACATTGTTTTAAATAATTAAGTTTTGTTGTTGCCAATTAAAGGCACAGTCACGTCTGAATCGAGGAAGAAAAAAATAAAAATCGATATTTCGGTAAGTTGAAGTATCGTGGGAGCTTCACGGCCGCACCGTCATCTGCAGCAGCATCACCTGCCGGTTCTCCGTGGGGTGAGACTTGTTGATGTGTCTCGTGAGCCCCGGGGAGCTGAAGAACGTGGACGGACAGTACTTGCACGTGAAGATCTGCTGCTGGTGCGGCTCGCGCTCCACGCCGCCCTCCTCTCTGTGCGCGTGGAAAACGTCCGCCCCGCCGCGTCCTCCTCCGACGAGCAGCTCGTCCCTCATCGCGTGCCACAGCCGGTGTTTGTCTCTGATCTCCACCGACGGGAAGCGCGCGCCGCACAGGTGGCACAAGAACACCTGGCTCTGGCTGTAAGGCGGCGGCGGCGGCGGGGAGGCGCGCGCCGTCATCTCGTGCGCGGCCAGGTGTTTCTTCAGGTACGCCAGGCGGCGGAACTTCTTCCCGCAGTAGCGGCACTCGTACACCTCCTCCTCCGCTGAGGAGTGGAGGAACGGGACCGGCGGCTCGTCCGGGTTGAGCAGCCGGAGTCCGGGCTGGGGGGTGTCCGCGGCGCGCGCGTGCTGCTGCACGTCCGGGTGCCAGTCGGGGCGGAGCCGCAGCACGCGCGCGGAGCTGTCCAGCGCGCCGTGGTGCTGCAGCTCGTTCTCTTTGCCCTCGGGCTGTTTGTCCTGCAGAACCAGGGTCCGCGCCTCCTTCTGGCTCCGGGTCGCCTCCGGACCCGGGTTGCTCGCCGGGCGGGGTTTGTGCCAGCGCCGGTGCGAGGCCAGGTTTGCGGGGCAGCTGAAGACTTTGTCGCACTCGGGACAGCGGTACTCCACGCGCACTATGCGGGAGCACTTGTGCTGGGCCAGGGAGAACGGGTCCGGGTACTCCTCCTTGCAGAGCTGACAGATGAACTCCCCGAGGGGCTGAGTCCCGCACGGCTTCTCCCGCGGCCTCCTCAGCTCCGGACTCTCCTTCTTGATGCGCAGACCCAGAACCGGAGACGTGGTGACCTCGTCCTCGAAGTTGAGCCTCCGCGTCGCTTTGGTTTTCTTGGGCTGCTTCGCGACGAGTTTCTGGTCCGCGTGGAGGAAGGAGCGTGTCCTGTCCGCGCGCTCCTGCTCCATCAGTGTCAGCGAGGGGAACAGGTGCACGCGGGCCAGGTGCGAGTCGAACTTGTGGCTGTAGGGCTGCGCGTGCAGACGGAGCCTCTCCGTGGAAGCGGGCGCGGGTCTCACCAGGAACGGCAGGTCCCGCCTGTCTGCCGCCTCCTGCCGCGTGCTGCCCGGTGGCACGCGGCTGCCGGGCTCGTTTGAAGCCGGGTAGAAACGGGGGAAGTCCACATCCACCTCCGTGTCCGGCAGCTGCGCGCTCCGCTCCGCCTCCAGCGCAGACTCCACGTGCGGGTTCCACGCCTCCCTGCCCGGACCCTCGCTGGACTCCGGGAGTTCTCCATCCGCACGGTGGAACTGGAAGACCTCCAGCTCGGGGACCTCCGCCCGCGCGCCGCTCCTCTCGCCCTCGCGCGCCTCGGGTTTCCGGTACGACGCCGAGCCGCGCCGGTTCCTCTTCACCAAGAATCCTCGAGGCATTCTGATGACGGCGAGGCGCGTGGGACCTGAGGCCGCGGGAACAACCACGCGTGTCTGATCCCACTTTGAAGTGGAGCTTTGAAGTGGCGGAGAGGGAGGGATGGAGAGGCGCGCGCAGGTTGGAGCGCGCACTAGAGAGAGCGCGGCAACAGTTTGTTTTGCTGTTCGCACAGGTGTTCCTCAGGGCAGTTGTCAACAAATCTCATTATTTAACACCTAAAACTGTTTTTTTGACGAATTCCTAACAAAATCTGTCAAAAGTGACCCTAATTTTTATATTTTGCTTCTAAATAAAACATTCCTCTTGAATCAACAGTTGACGAGGTAAGTTTTTTTTTTCTTGTATTCTTTAGTTTTAGACAAAAAAAAAAAATACAACAAAAAAAAAACATCTGCAGCAGTCTTTCTTTGGTAAATGTTTTGAAACTGAAGTTAGAATTGAATTAATACACAACCATGCATTTAAGCTTTGATAGAAAATGCACATTCGTGTACTGATTGTCTCATTTAATGCTCACTAGAGAATATGGGGGAAATAGAGTTCAGTTTTAGACAGTGATTGACAGCTGTCAATGTTCCACCCCCCACAAACCACGCCCTAAACATACCCGCCCACTTTCCGCTTGGGGTTAGTGGCAGGTGTCAAAGGTTGATGAAACATGAACTCTCTAATTGGCTTGTGGAATTTTACTTTAATTATTATTTGAGATTATTAAACTGTTACCAAAATGCATTTTCTTTATTTGATGTAATTTTGAAACAATTAGTAAATTACAGCCTCTCCTTGTTTGGAGCTCATTATTTTTGTGCTAAAATAACCTTTAAAACTAAACACATAACAAGATGCAACCTTCATAACATTTTATTTTCATAAATTGAGCTGCCATGTCCTAAATAACGTTTAATAATTATTATTATTTTGTTTTTTATGCTAAATAAGTGACAAAAAAAGACCTGGACTGGTCTCAGTTCTAAAGACAACAATGTTTTGCTGTTACATTTTTATTCTCTTTAAAGCCATTGATTCCTGTCTGAGACTTATCAATACTTCATTTCCCCTGTTTACTTTTTGCAGGTTGTTGCTTTCTTTCGCTTGTCGCCAGCGAACAGGAGCTGTTGAACCAGAAGCTGTTCGTTGGGGGTCAGAGGGACCTCGGATGCTGATCAGATATTTTTAATGACCGTTCTTGTTCCGCTGAAGTGTGATTAGAGGCTGTGAGGATGTGTGTGTGGTCTTATCTCTGCAGCAGGTCAGAGAGATGGACATTTATGTGTGTGTGTGTTTGAAGGACTGTTCACACCCCACCTCCCTGAGAATCTGCTGTAGCTGATAAGAGATCACATGGAGATTCATCCATCCATCCTCCAACAACCCCCTGGGGCCATGAGGCCCCTCTGAACGGGCCAGGAGCTCCGGCCAGCCGGCGAATGAGGCTGCCTGGGGGATAAACAGGAGGACAGGGAGGAGATGGATGGAGGAGAGTCAAACAATTAAAACTAATTAGGCTTTTTGCTCCTTTAGCTGTTTCTCAGCTGCTGATGTGTCTCTGTGAGGAAGATTTGACCCCAAAGTTAAACTGATAGTGGACAAATTTTAGACCAAAATTCCTTTTACCTCATTTGATGACATGATGGGGATTTTTTTTAATTTTTTATTTTTTGCTATAAGAGCATCTTTATTTTATGTGACGTTGAGGCACGTCAAAGCGAATCAGATCCCACGATGAGACAAAAGCACAAGCGGCAAATAACCTCGAAAAACAAGCTGAATTTTCTCGGTTGCTCTCCTGTAAAAAAAATAAATAAATATAAAAAAAAAAAAAAATAGATTCAGTGGACAGGCTGCAGGCCGGAGGACATGATGGAGTTTTCATTTTGCATCACGTCGGTGTGCAGTGACGTGGATAATCCTCCAGACTGCAGAAAATGACTATTGATCTGTGCTCCTCCATCACAAGTCTTTTAAGTATCAGACACAAAATACTTCTGTTTGTCCTTCTTTTTATAATTACATGTGACTTGACTTCCTTTGGGAAACTTGTTTTTTAAGCGATCTGGATGCAGAAAAGTACAACTTAAAGCGCTTTTATTTTTCCTGGTTGTTTGAAAACTAAAAATATCTCCAACAGATAGAAATAGATTCAAATTATTTTATATTATTGTTAATAGTAGTATTTGTATCTTTATTAAAGTGAAATTGGGGAGCAATCGGTCTCAGCTGTTAAACCAATTTTAAGCATAAAACTTAAGTTTTATTTTGGTTACCTGCAGCAGTTTATGTAAATAAAATGCAGATGGATTAATCAAATTCAGATGGGTGAATCCTTTCATGCAGTTTTTAAAAATCTCGCTTCACAAAACTAAATTTAAAAAACACCTTTACAATATGTAAGAACTAATCCTCTAATTCAATCTCAGATTAATTAATTACAAATGTAAAAAAAAACAAAAATCTGAAACGCATTTAAATGTTTCAGCCTTCAATTTTCAGACAAAGTTGTATTTGTCGCCCTCTAGTGGACAGGTTTTGCGTCGGTTTAAGATTTGAGCATGAAACTTCCCATCTGGGTATAATTACATGTAGATGAATTAGTAATATTAGTTTGTATTAATTTAGTTTAGGTTTAACACAGGTGTCTGCAGCCTGCGGCTCTGGAGCCACATGGGGCTAGTTCCTTTGCATGGACTCTTGTAGTTTTGACCATAAATATGAAAATGAATGTTATTGATACAAATAACCCAAACAGAAAAAGTTTTTTTTTAACAAATATGTGAATGAATAAAATTTGACAGATAGAGGCTAATAACACTTTAATTAATATATGCTAAGAGTTCGTTAGTCAGTTATTGCCTCATTAATCTATTCTGCAGCCACACAGAGGGATGTTTCTCTGAAATCTGCAAGAAAACTTTTTTTTTTTTTTTTACCAGACAGGACACAGAAAAGATAATCATAAAGCACACTTTTGCAAACTGGAATATGTGTTAAAAAGGGGATTCTGTAACAATGTGTAAAGTCAATTTCATCAGAACTAGAATTAAAAGCTTAATTTATAAAAAAAAAAATAATAATAAACTTTAAGTCAAGTAAATTAAGGCTTCTTGAATACAGGTCACTTTAATATCAAACAGTTTTTTTTAGTTTCACTTTAACTTCTAATTATTTTCTTCAAATTGTTCAATATTTGAATTTTATGCAATAAATGTCAACAATTTATCATAGATTTCTAGTTTTATAATGTAGCAAACAACCGTTTTTAATGCACTAGTTTTCTAACAATTAGTTGTTGTTTTTTATTTATTATTATTTTACAGCTTGTAGCACAGCGGTCATCCCCTTGGACTGGAAAAGGCCCTTCTGTAGAATGAAAGTGGTCCACTGGCTGCAAGTTGATGATCACGGTCGCACATTTTGCAGCTCTGGACCCTTACCTACTGAGTGAGGAGGCAAAATATATACAGTATAATTTAATGTAAAAGTTCCAGTTTCATGATTTTTAATGGTCAATTTGTACTGATGGACGGTCCTCTTCCGCCCCCTGGTGGTGAATATTAACCCTGCAGTGAAAATGAATCAGTGACTGAGCTGGTGTTCTCACACACACACACACACACACAGATGTGACTCATCAGATCAGGTTTGTTTCCATCCTTTTAAAACTGCCTGGCTTCTTTCCAGATGTGATCTGACCCGGGAGTTTCTGCAACGTGGTCATAATTTTTCACGAGCAACTTCCCAACGAGATGAAAATTTCAGATGTACAAAAAAGGAAGTTTAGACTGGTAACTTAAAAAATAAAATAAAATCCCAGCAGATGGTTAAAGCAGATTTAACAGATGAAAACAAACGGATATAAAGGTGCACAGAAAGCTCGTTTATTGACTTGAAGCATTTGTGTCCATGACATCAAATACAGTGTATATACACTACATGTACCTGTATATATATACATATACAGGTAGTCCTCGACTTACGAACGGGTTCCGTACCTACAGACCGTTCTTAACTCGATTTTAACGTAAGTCGGAACTCATTATGCTGCGCCGCAAACCCGTTCGTAAGTCCGGATTTTTGCTGTAAGTCAAGGAAATACATGTAAAATGTATGTTAACGTTGCGCCGCACACCCGTTCTTATGTCCGAGTTGCTGTAAGTCGAGAGCGCCTTAAGTCGAGGACTACCTGTGTATATATAAACTTGGAAAGCCTGAGAAAATTCAAAATAAGTAAAAACATTTCCAGTAAATAAAGTCAACATTGGAGTCATAAACCGACACTTGCAACTTTTTCTTTAGTCCTGGGAAATCTTCACCCTTTGACAACAATTACACAATTACTGACTTAAATGGTTGTTTGAACTCAGTATAGCTGCAGTAGCAGGTATAGCTGTATCACTTCCAGCAGGCAACTGATAATATTTCTACTACAGTAACCATGTAACATTTACAGAATAGCATTTTTCTGAACTGATGCTATTTTTTTAATTATTTGCTTAAGATGGCAGGGCTTCTCCGCTGCTCCAACTAGATGTTAGCTCGTCAATCTGGTCAGAACTGGAAAGGAAAAATGGAACAAAATAGATCCTTATCTTGGTTTGCTCGATAACAGAAGATATTTCCAGTGCACACATTATTTTATACGCTGTAAGAGGAGCAGTTAATCTGTTTTCATTGATGCAACAATTTCACATCAAACATCTGAATGTGTAACATTTTGAGTCGCAGTAAAGGATTTCTGCAATTGTTTTAAAAAAAGTGATGCTGTACAAAATTCCACAACTATTCTTGTGTGTGAAACATTCAGGAAGTGGATTGAGGAGATGACCAGTTTACAGCTCCAGAGGCGATACAGAAAGAAACGGGTAAATAATTAGCTGGACTCATTTTGTCGTTGTTGGTTTAACGTGACCTTCTGAGTCACTTCACTTTGATGTTTAGTGAGTCAAAGTGACTCACAGTGAGTCAGTTTTGACCCCTAAATATTCTTTAATCCACAGAAATCCCAGGGATTCCCACTGAGACAAACTGGGCACGTTCTGCAGCCTGATGAACAATCACACAAATATGTAACAGAGTTTCTCAACGGAAGAAATAAAACCGACAACTTTAAATGTTCAAAGTTCAATCTCAGTCATACAAGTAAAACAACAGGGTTCAGTCAGGTCATCTGGACGTTTTTTTTTTTTTGTTGTTGAGACATTTCGTCCTTCATCCAA